>WSYH01001943.1:4672-101142 GCA_036426205.1 Ascaphus truei
TATGCAGAGCGATATAATAGCACGCTGAGTCATATAGTAACACAGAGCGCTATAATAACAATCGAGTAATATAATAAAATGCAGAGATATATAATAACAAACAGAGTGATATAAAAACACGCTGAGCGCCATAGTAACATGCAGAGATATAACACGCAGAGTGATATAATAACATACAGAGCAATATAATACCTTGCTGATTGGTATAATAACATGCAGAGCGATATAATAACCCGCAGTGAGATATAATAACCCACAGTGAGATATAATAATATGCAGAGCGATATAATAGCACGCTGAGTCATATAGTAACACAGAGAGCTATAATAACAATCGAGTAATATAATAAAATGCAGAGATATATAATAACAAACAGAGTGCTATAAAAACACGCTGAGCGCCATAGTAACATGCAGAGATATATAACAAGCAGAGTGATATAATAACACATAGAGAGATATAATAACATGGAGAGTGATTGTATTGTATGTCTTTATTTATATAGCGCCATTAATGTACATAGCGCTTCACAGTAGTAATACATGCGGTAATCAAATAAATAACAGATAATATAAATAACAGATCATGGGAATAAGTGCTTCAGACATAAAAGTAACATTAAGGAAGAGGAGTCCCTGCTCCGAGGAGCTTAGTCTAATTGGTAGGTAGGGAGAACGTACAGAGACAGTAGGAGGGAGTGCTGGTAAGTGCGTCTGCAGGGGGCCAAGCTTTATGTATCATGTGTTCAGAATATCCACAGTACTATTCATATGCTTCTTTAAGCAAGTGTGTCTTAAGGTGGGTTTTAAAAGTGGATAGAGAGGGTGCTAGTCGGGTACTGAGGGGAAGGGCATTCCAGAGGTGTGGGGCAGTCAGTGAAAAAGGTTTAAGGCGGGAGAGGGCTTTAGATACAAAGGGGGTAGAAAGAAGACATCATTGAGAAGAACGCAAGAGTCTGGATGGGGCATAACGAGAAATTAGGGCTGAGATGTAAGGAGGGGCAGAAGAGTGTAAAGCTTTAAAAGTGAGGAAAAGAATGGAGTGTGAGATGCGGGATTTGATCGGAAGCCAGGAGAGGGATTTTATGAGGGGAGATGCTGAGACAGATCTAGGAAAGAGTAGAGTGATTCTGGCAGCAGCGTTTAGGATAGATTGTAGGGAAGACAGGTGAGAGGCAGGAAGGCCGGAGTGATGTAATAACACACGTCTGCAGAGTGCTATAATAACATGCAGAGCGATATAACATGCATTACTGGCCCCTCCAGCACTAAAAGTGTTTAAATAACTGAGGGGTCTGTATTGTGGTAATGCAATCTTGTTGATACGCTGCTACCTAAATCCGTATGACCCCCACCCCACAGTGTGCAGGGAGCTGACGTCAGAGTATCTCGCTGAATAGTGGGAGCAGCCTGGAAAACATGTCTGGGAGAGAAGAGGTTGCTATGTGAGCTGGGAGATTAAGTGTTTGCCGGAGGTGATGCCTCATTACCTGTGTGACGTGATTCTGCATGACCTCCCTAATGTCCAGTAACACGGGGGGCTGGAAGTCCTTACTGAAAGAGCTGGGGTGGGGTTACAGAGTCAGATCCTGAAGCGTAATCATATTGTTATCATAATACTTGATACTTCTGTATCTCAGCTGTGTCCACAGCACTGTAGATACAGGAAATAGAAAGGAGCGCACGATCCAACAGGAGCAAAGAGAGGACCCAATGCAAAAAAATATATAAACTTTATTCTGTCATAACCCTAAAATCCAACGCGTTTCGAATGCTGGTGTGTTCTTTATCAAGGATAACACCCAATGACGGCCGCGCGTGCTACTGCGCATGCGCGAACCGCCCGAACGAATGGGCAGTCAGAAGGGCGGAAGTGAAGGCTGAGGCAAGAGGGGCAGGGAATATACTAAGGGCACAATAATAAGCAATGTTGAAATAACGGTGGCCCAAAAGGAGAAAAAAAATGAAACCAGCAATAAGATGAAATGAAATAAGGTATCCAAATAATTGGCCCTAAGAATAGAAGAAAAGGAAAGGAAAAGAAAGGGAAACTAAAAAGAAAGAAAAAATTAAGGGAAGAGAGAAAAGGGGAAAAAAGGGACAAAAAAAAGGGAAAGAAGAAAACAATAATAATTGAAGCAAAAATGGAAATAAAAAAGCACGAACACCAAAAAATGAAAAAATAATTAAAAACAATATTGATAACTTGATAAGAAAATCGGGATACTGCAGAACTAAATATCTAATAAATATAGTGGCATATTATTGAATAACTCATAATATATCAAATGAATATAATAATCACAAGAAAAAATTAGGGAAAAAACATGAACATAAGAAACATAATGTCATACATATAATAATAAGAAACCCATGCACATATATATATATATATATAATCAGAGCAAATAATGACATTTAAAGTAAGGAACAATAATCAAATAAAATTACTCAAATGCCATTCAATGTTCAAACCGAAGGGAGAACGTGTTCTAAGAATAAAAATCCAATAAGCCTCCCTTCGGTTTAATAAATTGATATGGTCACCACCCCTCACTTTATTACGAACCAATTCAATGCCCAAAAATGAGAAGTTGCCCACACCTCCTTGTCTACACTCCGAAAAGTGCTTGGAAACTGGATGATTCATATCATTCATTCGAATTAATCTTAAATGCTCTAAAATTCTAATTTTGAGAGTCCTGATGGTCCTACCCACGTATCTTTTCCCACATCCACATGTAATCAGGTAAACAACAAATTTGGTATTACTCTGTATGGAAGCATTTGACTATTCTCTCAGTGACTCCTCAGGTATTGACGTGGATTGGACAACTACCCCCTCTGGCTCTCGACTTTGGCTCTACGTGGACTTCGTGACTTCTGGCATCCCTGACCTTGGCAACGGCAATAACTACTCCTTCTCTACTACCGGTACCGGCAAGTATTGTCTTCACTACTATACCTTGCCTGGCAACAACAACACCACACTCCGGACACGCTCCCTTTGCTGCGGGTGCATGTATCCCTACGTCCCACCTCAGCACAGGGGACGGGTCTGGTCTGCGGGCAGCACCGGCGTAACATTTGTAGAGGGAAATAGTATACGGCTCGGCACCCCAAATCCACCTTAGCAAACTTGATAACCTCTACAATGCAATATGCCGTTTTGTTCTCCACACATCACTGCGAGATGCTCAAAGAACTTGATTGGTCATCACTTGAGTCTAGGCACAAAGTTCATATTTTCTTTCTTGCCATCAAATACTTTCTGGACAAGCTACCCGTCTATCTGAACAAGCTCCTCACCCCTACCACATGCAGCACTTATCACCTGCGATCTGACTCCAAAAGACTGTTCATGGTCCCAAGGTTCAGCAAAGTATCCGGCCGCTCCTCCTTGTCTAACTGTGCACCCCACAATTGGAACAATCTACCGGAGACTCTCAGATCCACCGTCAGTCTAAGTTCTTTAAAAACTAAAGCTGTCTCACATTTTAATCTGGTCTGTAACTGTTACATACGCCTACAATATATATTATCTCTAATTGTGCTTGCAATGTCTTGTATATAATGTATACCAGGTTCAATTATGTAACTGTATTTGTAACCATGCATTATTTGTCATCTTAACTCAATGACCAGGACATACTTGAAAACGAGAGGTAACTCTCAATTTATTACTTCCTGGTATAAATTTTATAAAAAAATAAGGTAATGAAGCTGCTTACATTTTATTTTTATTCATAGTGTGCGTGAGCAAGGGGTCTCCTGAGCTGATAAAAGTTGATTTCAGCCTTTGGGAACCCTACTTCCTGAGATACAGGCCCCGGTATGGGGTACTGGTATCCCTCTGCTTTTTTTAAAATCCCACATTGATTTTAACATGGCGGTGATACCTGCACCTTCCTGTAAGTTGGGAAGTAGGGGGTCCCTGATGCTGAAATAAACATTGTTCAGCTCAGTAGAATCCCTGCTCACGCAAACTATAAATAAAATGTAATCAGCTTCATTAACTTAGTGGATAGCCCCTAAGGCTACATTACAATATGTACTACCCACCAATACACAACCTACCCACCCCCAGTGCCCCACACATAAAAACATCATTTTTTTTGTGCACAGGATTGATACTATAAGCCAGCAGGGGTCCTCAGGTGGTCCCTGTGGGTGTCTGGGGGCCCCATGGGGGTTCTCAGGTGTTCCCTGTGGGTCTCTGGGGGTCCTTGGTATGTCCCCGCAGGTGTCTGGGGGACTTCAGATGGTCCCTGTGGGTGTCTAGGAGGCCTCGGGGGGTTCCCACAGGTGTTCGTGGGCCTCCAGGTGGCTCCCGTGGGTGTCCGGGGGCCTCCAGGTTGTCCCAGCAATTTTATGGGGGTCCAGATGGTTCTTACGGGTGTCCAGGGCCCTACAGGTTGTCCCCGCAGCTGTCTTGGTGTCCTCTGTTGTTCCCGCAGTTGTCCATGGGCCTCCAGGTGGTCCCTGTGGGTGTCCGGAGGTCCACGTGTGGTGTCCACTGGCCTGCGGTATAAATCCTATGCATAAAAATAAAATGCAATGCATTCAAATAAATTATGCACTTTGATAAAGCCAATTCTTGGTGAAACATGTCAGTGTAATCCTCTTTTTTTTCACATTAAATCGTTTTTATTCTCTCCCTTTTGCTTTTTTGAATTTTGCGGTGCAGCGTTTTTTCAGGGCTATATGCCTTGTTTGTTCTATTAGTATCTCTCTCAACATTTTTGCACACAGAGGTATTTAGAGGATTCCAACTCCAAGGATATTTCACCCTGCACGTGAAGAATGATCCTGCAAACTGAAGTTAAGAAAACTCCTATGGTTGTGCTTCTCACTAGGGAGTGACACAGAACATTTATTCAATCAACAGTCAGTATTACTCCAATTATTGCTGGATTTATATTGTGTACCGGAGGTGTGATGTCTATGCGTTTGAATATATATATGGTCATTTGACCGCAGTTCAATGCTAAATCCTCTTAGAGTACATTTATTCAGTCAAGTCTTGCATAAGGGTTTTCCTCAGCCTCTTTTTCCTATTGGATTGTATTATTGAAAGGTTTCTGAATTTTCAACTGTGAATTGCTTTCTTTTTTAGTGTATCCCAACTATTTGAGCCCCAGCCACCTTCCCTATTGAGGGTAATCTCATACTAGAAGTCGGCTGGGGTCCTCAGGTGGTCCCTGCGGGTGTCTGGGGGCCCCATGGGTGTCCTCAGCTGGTCCCCATGGGTATATGGGGTCCTTGGGATGTCCCTGCAGGTGTCCAGGGGCCTTCAGATGGTCCCTGTGGGTGTCTAGGGGGCGTCGGGGGGTTCCCACAGATGTTCCTGGGCCTCCAGGTTGTTCCCACGGGTGTCTGGGGGCCTCCAGGTTGTCCCAGCGGGTTTATGGGGGACCAGATGGTTCGTACGGGTGTCCGGGGCCATCCAGGTGGTCCCCACAGGTGTATGGGGCCCCACAGGGTATCTGGGTGGTCCCCACTGGTGTCTTGGGGTCCTCGGGTGGTTCCCGCAGTTGTCCAGGGGCCTCCAGGGGGTCTTTGTGGGTGTCCGGTGGTCAACGGGTGATTCCCGTGGGTGTCCGCTGGCCTGCGGTATAAGTCCTTTGCATAAAAATAAATTGCAATACATTCAAATAAATATATTCCCCCTCGCCAATACTTTGAGTACAGTAATGGGCAAAATTACTATTATCCAGCTATGGACAATAGTGCATTTGCTCATTTGAAATAAAACATAAATCAGCAGCATAAAGTTAATTAAATTGGCAATTTCCCCTGCCAGGATGCAGGCTGTGCTCATCATCATCACCGTCCATGGTCTCTGTGGGCAGCAACAGCACAATAAAAAAAAATACATTCAGATAACATAGCGGTTACTTACCGCTACAGTAATTAAGGGGTTAATCCAATGACCTCCACCCTACCTGGGGACACCATGCTTTAACACCAAAGCAATACTTTAATGAGAAAGATAAAAAAAAAAAAAAAAAAAAAAACAGACCCAAAATTAAACACAGTATTACATAGAAAATAAAACCCCATAAAAAATGAAAAAAAAAAAAAAACCATTGATTGGCATGGTGGCACTCCCATGAGCTTCCACCATGCCTGGCAAAATACAACATGCCAATCCCCAAAACAAGCCTAAAATAAAAAACACATTCAATTTTAATCTTAAAAATGCAAAAAAAAAAATTGATACGCACGGTGGTGCTCCCATGCCCTGTGTGCATGAGTTGTCAAAGTGCCAGGCAACATGCATCCTGCCAATCTTTAATACAACCTTCACATTTAAAACACATTCAATTTAAAACACCAAAAAGGCCAAAAAAAATAATTATTGGCAAGGTTGAACACCCATGCCCTGTGAGCATGAGCTGCCACTATGCCATGCAATGGCAATCTGCAAAAAACAAAAACATGTATAAAACAAAAACGACATTGCATTGACAGAACTATAAAAATGCCAAAAAAAATTGATTGGCAAGGTGACACACCCATTACCTGTTAGCATGACCTGCCACTATGCCAGGCAATGGGCAAACTGCAAAAAATAAAACATGCATAAAACCAATACCAGATTGCATTGCCAGAAATATACATTAATAATGCCCAAAAAACTATTGATTGGCATGGTGGCTCACCATATGCCATTAGTCTGCCGCGGCAAATTGTGAAAGAATTTCAGGGAAATCTCGATAACCAATTCGGTAAATGATCGGATAACGGCTGCAGCATCTATATGTAACCCTTTTATCCCATCTGCCCCTAAGTGAGATGGGGGGTACTCTCCTTCTCGGGTTACTTCAGGCGTAATGGTGCTGTAACCTGCTGGTAACAGGAGGTCTGAGGGCTCCGCGGTGGTGTGGGGAGAGCCAGGACAGTGACAGGATGAGGACAGATTACCTTTGTTTCTCCAGATGGTGCAGTGCTTCCAGCCAGTAAGGATCCTCTGGGGTCTTCAGGGAATAGACCCTCACTGACACTCCTCATACCCAGAGACATGAATCCACACAGCAATGTCTTTTTTGGTGGCTTTATTGCAGATAGCTCCAGCACAGAGAAACAGTCTTTCATGATCTGTCCTTTCTCAACCTAGCTCAGAGCCCTGACTAGTAGCATGATATTCTTCCCCCCCCTCCTTCCCCTCAGCATGTGGGGAAAGGAGAGACAGGTTTCTTCATGGGTTATCACCTCTCTATCTCAGCTCACTCTCTACACTAACTAACTGAACAACTGAACACTAACTGATAATTTAGGAGGCATGTCCCAATTTGAACATCTCAGGGGGGTGTCTCTAACTCTGACTCATTACAAGCCACAGCTCGATACAGATTGGCCCACACACAGCAGGGGGCATTCCAACCAATATCCACCACTTTGATTGACATCCTCAGAGTTGCAAGGCCCGCCCTCGAATATTGCTACAACATTCAAGGCTGAAATACACATACAGGCCTAAAACTGGATTTAACCTTTCCACTGCCTGCACTACAGGAAATAGAAAGGAGCGCACGATCCAACAGGAGCAAAGAGAGGACCCAATGCAAAAATTTTTATAACCTTTATTCTGTCATAACCTTAAAATCTCTTTGATAAAGCGTGGGTTTAAAAACGCGTGAAACGCGTCAGTGTTCTTTTGCTGTTTTTAATGTGCCTACAATACAGTTTTGCACCTAATTCTTGGCAGTATTTGGTCAAAGTTTTTCTTCAGCAGCAGATGCACCGCCGTTCTTTCCACTTTGTTTGCATAACCTTAAAATCCAACGCGTTTCGAACGCTGGTGCGTTCTTATCAAGGATAACATGCACTGTTAAAACACCCATTTTTATATCCCTCTTACATGCGATCCTTTCGCGCCAAAACGGAGCACCCAATGACGTCATGACAGCCGCGCATGCTACTGCGCATGCTACTGCGCATGCACGAACCGCCCGAACGAATGGGCAGTCAGAAGGTCGGAAGTGAAGGCTGAGGCAAGAAGGGCAGGGAATATACTAAGGGCACGATAATAAACAATGTTAAAATAACGGTGGCCCAAAAGGGGAAAAAAATGAAACCAGCAATAAGATGAAATGAACTAAGGTATCCAAATAATTAGCCCTAAGAATAGAAGAAAAGGAAAGGGAAGGGAAACGGAAAAGAAAGAAAAAATAAAGGGAAGAGAGAAAAGGGAGAAAAAAGGGAGAGAAAAAGAGCAAAAAAAGGGGAAGAAGAAAACAATAATAATTGAAGCAAAATTGAAATAAAAGAGCACAAACACCAAAAAATGAAAAAATAATTAAAAACAATATTGATAACTTGATAAGAAATTCGGGATACTGCAGAACTAAATATCTAATGAATATAGTGGCATATTATTGAACAACTCATAATATATAAAATGAATATAATAATCACAAGACAAAATGATGAAATGATGAGAAGAAACATGAACATAAGAAACATAACATCATATACATATAATAATAAGAAACCCATGCACATACTGTATATATATAAAATAAGAGCAAATAATGACATTTAAAGTAAGGAACAATAATCAAAGAAAATGACTCAAATGCCATTCAATGTTCAAACCGACGGTAGAACGTGTTCTAAGAATAAAAATCCAATAAGCCTCCCTTCGGTTTAATAAATTGATATGGTCAACACCCCTCAATTTATTACGAACCAATTCAATGCCCAAAAATGAGAAGTTGCCCACACCTCCTTATCTACACTCTGAAAAGTGCTTGGAAACTGGATGATTCATATCATTCATTCTAATTAATCTTAAATGCTCTAAAATTCTAATTTTGAGAGCCCTGATGTCCTACCCACGTTTCTTTTCCCACATCCACATGTAATCAGGTAAACAACAAAATTGGTATTACAATTTATTAAGCCATTGATATAATATTTTTTAACAAAATTGTCAGCCCGTACATGTGGATGTGGAAAAGTATCAAAAAAGGTCGTTGATGGTGTCATGTGTTTGCACACACTACAGGTACCACATTTAAAAGAACCTTTGGTGGTAAAAGTAATGTTGCTGGTATTGGGAACAGTGATGTCACTGGGGGAAATATAAGAACCCACTGTTCTCGCTCAACGATAAACAAATTTGGGACCAGATGTAATATACTGTACTTATGCAAGACTGGATCATGGATAGTACATTCCATTGTTTGGAGATAATAGATTTTATCTCCCTACTTTGTCTGTTGAACTGATAAATGAAAAGCGGACAATCATTCTCAAATTTATTTTGTCTTTTATTTGGTCTCTTATTTCTAACACCCATGGAATCCAATCCAGCATCAGCTACATTATGAGTAACTAACTGAGAATTTAAAACATCACAAGTGGGCAACAAAGATGATCTCTCAGTATTTAAAGCAGCTTCTAAAGCCTCAGTAATATTTTTTAAAAGATAGCCCCAATCCAGGAAATGTTGGACAAGTTTCTCAGACTGAGAAAGAAAACAATCTAAAGTAGAGCAGTTCCTTCTCAGCCTGAGGAACTGTCCCCTGGGTATGGCCCTAATAACATGGGGAGGATGGCAACTGTCCGCCCTCAAAAAGGTGTTCCTCGAATTAGGCTTCCTATAAGTATCCGTTTGTATAATTTTGTTGTTGTCCACAAATAATTGAAGATCCAGAAATTCAATATGGTGCGTGTGAAAATTAAGAGTGAAATGAAGATTATAATTGTTATTATTAAGATAATCAACAAAAGAGTGTAACGTGATAACTTCCCCTTTCCAAATAATAATTAAATCATCGACAAACCTCTTGTAGAATATAATGTGATTACGAAAAGTGTTGGTGCAAGAAAAAATATACTGTGATTCCCACCACCCCATGAAAAGGTTTGCGTATGATGGAGCAAAACTAGTACCCATTGCAGTGCCAATTAATTGTAAAAAAAAATTGTGATCAAATGTGAAGAAATTATGTGCGAGTAAAAACAAAATTGCGTCCAAAATAAATGCAGATTGAAATATGGAAATTTCTGGAATCTCAATATAGTGGCGGACAGCCGCCATCCCCTAATCATGCTGAATAATTGAGTAGAGAGAGACTACATCAAGTGTTACCCACAAGCAATGATTATCCCAAGTGACATGCTTAAGTTGACTCAAAAGGTCACCTGAATCCAAAATAAACAAGGGTGATTTCTTGACAAAAGGTTGAAGGAAATTATTAATATATCTAGAAAGAACATCTCCCAAAGATCCAATACTTGAGACTATTGGCCGACCAGGAGGGTCGACCAATGTCTTATGGATCTTTGGGAGATGGTGGAAGATAGGTACAATAGGATGGGATGGGATAATAAACTGAAGCTCGTTACTGGAGAGGACCTGCATCATAACACCTGAATCAACAAGCTCACCTAAGGCTTCTAAATAATGCGGTGTAGGATCGCAGGTATGAGGGATATAAAAATGGGTGTTTTAACAGTGTATGTTATCCTTGATAAAGAACGCACCAGCGTTCGAAACGCGTTGGATTTTAAGGTTTTGACAGAATAAAGGTTATATATTTTTTTGCATTGGGTCCTCTCTTTGCTCCTGTTGGATCGTGCGCTCCTTTCTATTTTCTGTATCTGCTACTACTGGAAGCTGCACATCCTGCCAGCCCCTACCAAGAACTTGTGAGTACATTATTTGCTACAGGGTTGTTTTCCAATGAGACTGATCTGCAGGAGACTTTTTACCCAATATTGCTGGATGTTATTCTCACCTAATGTTATTGATTTTGGATCATTCTTGAGCTTTGGCATTGGCTATTAATGATTATTATACCTAGCATTTGAGCGCTTCTTCATCTCTATCTACACTTCCTGCATTAACAGGACTGACAGAGGAAAGGTGCAGAAGCAGAAGTAACTGCCGGGAGGCCATGTTACAATCTCCCCCTGGTAGAATCCAATGTCCCCACTTGGAACTACAGCAGGTATATCCTTACCTTGCTGTGCAACACCTGTAAATTTAATATGAGCTGAAATGCAACCACTTGTACACTTCAGCATAACAGGACCGACATAAACACTGCATAGACACAGATACATGGCATATCATGGCAACACAGTGAATGAGTAGAACAGAACCATTTGCTACCACAGTAGTAATAGAAATACATTAATAGTAATGAGCTGGGTCAGGCTTCCTGACCATTCTGCCCTGACTGTCAGGCACTCTTGTTGAATAACATCTTCTATGCCCAAAAGCAGGAATGCACTCTACCCTGTCCATGTAGACACTACGTCCACTTTCCATTCCCTAAGCAGCCTTTCTATCTCTGCTTGTTCTGCAGCCTTGCGCTGACCCTTGTCGTGTTACCCGTACCATAGGTGTGACATGCATGACAGGTATATTAACACCATTAGTCATGGAGGCATCAGGCATTACAGTTGACAAAGGCATAGGGGTCACAGAGTTAACACTAGGGCTGACAGCATCAGGGACTACTGAAACAGGGCAGGGCGAACGGGGCACATTATAGTCACGTGAGCGGGAGACTAATGACCCTCCAGAAGCGGAGCCATAACAGTGTCCACAGTCCCGGTAAGGCTCTGTAGGCCAGAGCCTCTGGCAGCACTCAATTCAGCCGCAACTGCATCTTGCAGCATCATGGGAGCTCCGTTCTTCTTTTCTCCCCTGGCAGGGAAAAATAGTCTGAAGATTTAGTACTCACCGGGGAGGTAGCAGCAGAAGTCACACCCATCCGGCCAGACGGTTGTGCGGCCTTCCCTTCTCCCAGTGATGGAGCAGCAACAAGTACACTGGGGCTGGCATCCCGAATAGTGCCGTCCGGCACTTCCGGAAGAACATCTCCCAGCAGCCCCAGCGCGTCGTAGTGGCATTCCGCCTCTCTCACATACGCGACTGCCCGTGCACGGGCCTTGCGCATCTCTTGGCGGCGGAGGGTAAGTGATGTCACATCGCGGACATCAGGATTGGTGCCAGCCTTAGGAACAGGCACCGGTAGAATGAGCGGCAACTCTGGAGCGTTGGAGGTCCCGACCAGTACCACAGAGGTTGTAGCACCTGCGCTGGCAGCGGTGATCTGTCGGAAGGCACCAGCAATGATTACTTGAACCGGCAGCTCCGCAGCATGCTCGGGCACGGTGGAGGTAATGGCAGGGACCTCAGTGATGTCATCAGCATCCAACTCACAGATTTCTCCACCCTGGAGCAGCTTACCGGAGTGCAGTAGGACGGACCTCGCAGTGTGAAGGTGGTGCATCTCCACGGGGCTCAGGCGGTTGGCTACTTGGTAAGTGGCACACTGAACACAGTTCTGGGGCGGGGTGATATCGCCAGGGTTTGGGAAAGCACTCACCCAAACTTCTCAGCTGGCCCAAAGTTCACACTAGGCCACATTCTCTCATAGTGGTGCAAGTATGGCAGCTTGGCAGACACAACCACCAGTGTTTGAAGTGGAAGTGCATGTGGCTCCTCACTTCCTGTGAGCTCCTTCCAGGAACACCCAGCTCCTCCCCCTGGTAAATAGTATAGTCCAATCCAGAGCAAGCAAAGGGGGAGGGGTTTCAGCAGTCCCCTCTCTTTTCTGCAAACTGTAGAGCAGCAAAAGCTTGCAAGTTGATGCAACTTTTGCAAAAGAGCACATGGTTTCCCTGGTAAGACGGGAAGCACCATCTTGAGGTAGAATAAGAGTCCATGCGGCCCCCAGTGATCTGGAGCCGCCATTTTAAAAGCACAAAGTCCAGCACCACGCGGTCTCCTTAAGAGCAAAACCACCATCTTGTGAGGACTTGTGAGACAGGCGCCACCCACTTTTCTTCAGTAAGGGGCCACGCAGAGTAAAGCACAATTCTTTTTGTAGATTACCACATGCCCTGGGGTAACTTCAGGTAACACCTTCCGAACCCTTAGCGCAATAGTCCTGTTATTTCTGGGTGCACAGGGGTCTTCGGTGATGCCTCAGAGGCCCTGTCCCCTTGCTGTAACTTCGTTGGGGGGTACAGAAGGGTATCCACGCTCCCTGGTCCACAGCCCCCAGGGGGTCGCCCCAACTGTAGTGCCAGGATGGGCCTGCAGGCTCCCTGGTGTAGCTTCAGGGACCTGTGATTCCCCATCCTTTTCCGGGTTAACTGAGGGTATCCACTCTCCCTAGCACATAGCCACCAAGGAGTAGCCCCAATCCTATTATGCCTGTAGTGGTGTGTATGTGGGTAGTGGTGTGTATGTGGCACATAGCCCCCCAGGGAGTCGCCCCACAGGCTTGCGACTGTATGTGGGTAGCACACTCCCTGGCACATAGCTACCAGGGGGTCACCCCACATAGAAAAGGTCCTTTTCAGGGTGACCCCCTCCCTGGGGAAGCTTCAGGGAGAGATCCCCTCTCTGTAAAGTCTGCATGCTGCTGCCAAAGTCTCAGACACTGCTGCATGGTTCACTGTCTCTGTAAACCTGTACCATTGATAAAACTTGTCCTGGGGAGCAGTTCCATCTCAGCAGCACCTCCAAATGTAACCATTTTATCCCATCCCCCCTAAGTGAGATGGGGGGTACTCTCCTTCTCTGTTTATTTCAGGTGTAATGGTGCTGCAACCTGCTGGTAACAGGAGGTCTGAGGGCTCCGCAGTGGTGTGGGGAGAGCCAGGACAGTGACAGGATGGGGACAGATTACCTTTGTTTCTCCAGATGGTGCAGTGCCTCTAGCCAGTAAGGATCCTCTGGGGTCTTCAGGGAATAGACCCTCACTGACACTCCTCATACTCAGAGACATGAATCCACACAGCAATGTCTTTTCTTGGTGACTTTATTGAAGATAGCTCCAGCACCGAGAAACAGTCTTTCATGATCAGTCCTTTCTCAACCTAGCTCAGAGCCCTGACTAGTAGCATGATATTCTCCCCCCCCCCTTCCCCTCAGCATGTGGGAAAGGGAGAGACAGGTTTCTTCATTTGTTGTCTCGTCTCTATCTCAGCTCACTCTCTACACTAACTCTCTACACTAACTAACTGAACAACTGAACACTAACTGATAATTTAGGAGGCATGTCCCAATTTGAACATCTCAGGGGGGTGTCTCTAACTCTGACTCATTACAAGCCACAGCTCGATACAGATTGGCCCACACACAGCAGGGTGCATTCCAACCAATATCCACCACTTTGATTGACATCCTCAGAGTTGCAAGGCCCACCCTCGAATAGTGCTACAACATTCAAGGCTGAAATACACATACAGGCCTAAAACTGGATTTAACCTTTCCACTGAAAAAAACTTCTAACAGCGCACTACGGAGATTATAAACAGTGATGGATATATAATGTGACTTCAAAGGTGACTGTGGATAAACAATGTGTATATAATATTGTGCAAATAAAGTGCAAATAAGTGAAAAATACAAATAAGTGAAAAATAAAGAAATGCTGTTCAAAACCCTTGCAAGGATGGTCCACAGGAATCCCTCTTGCTGAAACGTGTGGAAGTTGAAGGGTAGCGCAACTCATTCAGAGGTGAATATGCAAAATGAGAAGAAACATAATATAGTGCAACAAAGTCTCTATAGGTGTATCTCCAGATTCAGTAGACTTCTATAAATTCAAAACTCACATTTTCTCTGAAATAAACTAATATGTAACCCAAACTCAGGTGGGTAATGATGGTGGGATATATTGTGTAGATCCTCCCTCTCTCTGTGTCCTAAGATTCTTGGGGATGTCTGGATGTCACTCAGAATGATACGATGGCAGTTGTGTATAGATGGGAAAACGAAAAGCCAAACATTGTGTGTACCAATAAAACATAACAATTTAATCACTAAAAGCATAAAGATGTATGTTTACATCAATAAAAACATATACTGGGCACATAGGAAAAGTGAACACTGCTTCCAGATTTTCAACCCCTCCGCACAAATCTCCCGTCGCATCGCTTCCGATTTACCAGCGTTTCATTTCCGGAATCGCGGCGCGGGTGAACTTCACCAAATGCTAGTTTCTACATAAACTAATAAAAACAGTTTATGTAGAACAGGAAAATAAATTAGGTCACTTTGCTGAGCTCTCTCTTTAAAGAGACACTCAATTCTGCACAGAACATACATTGGGTATTTATAATCAGCTCACATGATATACCCTTGAAATATCAGCAGGGCGCTTCCGACTTCCTGACACCACTCACCTGCACCTGTCTGCACCTGGGATCCCCTCCATTTGGTGAAGTTCACCCGCGCCGCGATACCGGAAATTAAACTCCGGTAAACCGGAAGTGACGCAACGGGAGATTCGTGCGGAGGTGGTGAGAATCTGGAAGCAGTGTTTGCTTTTCCTATGTGCCCAGTATATGTTTTTATTAATGTAAGCATACATCTTTATGGTTTTAGTGATTAAATTGTTACATTTTATTGGTACACACTATGTTTGGCTTTTCGTTTCCCCATCTATACACGACTGCCATCGTATCATTCTGAGTGACATTCAGACATCCCCAAGAATCTTAGGACACAGAGAGAGGAAGGATCTACACAATATATCCCACCATCATTACCCACCTGAGTTTGGGTTACATGCTCGTTTATTTCAGAGAAAATGTGAGTTCTGAATTTATAAAAGACTACTGAATCTGGAGATACACCTATAGAGACTTTGTTGCACTATATTGTGTTCTTCTCATTTTGCATATTCACCACTGAATGAGTTGCGCTACCCTTCAACTTCCACACGTTAACCTTTCCACTGCCTGCACTAACAGGACTGACAGAGGAAAGGTCCAGAAGCAGAAGTAACTGCCGGGAAGCCATGTTACATATAGTTACTTCCAATGTAGCAATATGTTTCAGATAGCCACATGCAATTTACAGTTCTCTTGGTTCATTATTGGCAGTTTGTTGCTATATTTAGCCTCTGATAATGTGTAAATCAGTGGGAGACTCCATTTTGTCTGCTATATAACCATTCAATACTAACACTGCCATTATGCTTTTTAGTCTGATGTTAACTGACTTTTACCCACTTAATGTTGACTGAACTTCTGAACTATATGTTCAGACATACTGTAGTTTCAGAATGAAGAAACAGGAAGTTTTAACAAAGGAGACATAGCTGAAATTTATGTACGGTCTCAGCACTTCAAGCAAGAATTACGATGTGCCCCTGTACCCCAGACGCAGACTGGGCAAAACCATGAGTTTCTAAACTGTAACTTTCCATCTGTCACTTGAAGATAAGCATAGAATAAGGGAAGAAAGCTGTCAGGATCGCCTAGACCTCCTGCCTAGCCATAGCTTCCTTGTCCACTGGGTGTGCTGCTGCCTTCTGTTAAAGGATGAGAGATTTGTCTTTAAGAATGCGGATAAGGGGGGGGGGGGCCTAGTGGTCTTATCAGCCGATCAATATAAAAAGGATATCAGCCGATCAATATAAAAAGGAGGCTTATAGACAACTGAATGATTTTTGTAAATAATAACGTGAATCAAACATAAAATAATTGTGAGTTAATAAGAAAGTAACCGACTCCAATAAAAAAGTGCATAAAGTGATAGACAAGTCTGATAAATCGACTCCAATAAAAAAGTGCATAAAGTGATAGACAAGTCTGATAAATCAAAAAAGTGTTGTAGTGCATTGATGCCATGTTCATGTGTAATAATAGAATACAGGGAGGTCACATCCAACGTGACCCACCTGTATTACCGTTTCCATTCTAAACCCTGTAATGACATAATAAGATCTGACGTATCCTTTATAAAGGAGGGCAGTTGATAAACCAATGGTTGTAAAAACCTGTCCACATAAACAATTGAAGGTTCTCAAAAAGGATGAGAGATTTGTCTTTAAGAATGCGGATAAGGGGGGGGCCCTAGTGGTCTTATCAGCCGATCAATATAAAAAAGAGGCTTATAGACAACTGAATGATAGATCACTTTATCAATGTCTTAAATCGGCTGATAAGACCACTAGGCCCCCCCCCCCTTATCCGCATTCTTAAAGACAAATCTCTCATCCTTTCCCCCCCCCCTTATCCGCATTCTTAAAGACAAATCTCTCATCCTTTTTGAGAACCTCCAATTGTTTAACCTCTGAAATAGTAAGATTGTTAGTCACAACATTAGCAAATGAAAAACCTTTGCCCAATAAACGAATGTCTCGCTCCACCAGTTTCTCAAAGGTCGTAATATATGGACCACTCTGAGAGCTGGGACAGAAAATCGATTTTTTCCTTAAACCAGAATCATGATTACCAAAAAAAGGCTGTGAAGATATATTAAGTTGTTCCCCCTGTTGTTCAAGAATGTCCTCCATATCAGATAAAAGACATTGATCCTTAAAGTTAAATTTCACAAAAGAATGCGGATAAGGGGGGGGGCCCAGTGGTCTTATCAGCCGATCAATATAAAAAGGAGGCTTTAAAGACAACTGACTGATAGATCACTTTATCAATGTCTTAAGAGTAATCCTACTGAGGATTACATGAGTCAATATATGGAGCTTTTGGATATGGGCAAGATACTTGAAGTTATTAATCATAAAGAATTTGAGTTTTTGACCTGTCCACATCCCATGGTACCCATTTTTCATCATCTCCCAAAGATCCATAAATCGCTGGTCGACCCATAGTGGCGAGTATTGGATCTTTGGGAGATGGGTTATCGCGCTATGTGGACAGGTTTTTACAACCATTGGTTTATCAACTGCCCTCCTTTATAAAGGATACGTCAGATCTTATTATGTCATTACAGGGTTTAGAATGGAAACGGGAATACAGGTGGGTCACGTTGGATGTGACCTCCCTGTATTCTATTATTACACATGAACATGGCATCAATGCACTACAACACTTTTTCGATTTATCAGACTTGTCTATCACTTTATGCACTTTTTTATTGGAGTCGATCCTTAAAGTTAAATTTCACAAAAGAATGCGGATAAGGGGGGGGGGCCTAGTGGTTTTATCAGCCGATCAATATAAAAAGGAGGCTTATAGACTACTGAATGATAGATCACTTTATCAATGTCTTAAGAGTAATCCTACTGTCCTTAAAGTTAAATTTCACAAAAGAATGCGGATAAGGGGGGGGGGGGCCCAGTGGTCTTATCAGCCGATCAATATAAAAAGGAAACTCACAATTATTTTATGTTTGATTCACGTTATTATTTACAAAAATTAGGCACTGCTATGGGTTCTTCTTTCGCTCCGTCTTATGCTAATCTTTTTATGGGTTTTTGGGAGTCACTATATATTTATCATGATTCTAATTTATTTCGTAATCACATAGTTTTTTATAGACGTTTTATTGACGATCTTATTTTGGTGTGGGATGGGGATTCTGAGTCACTTGTCACATTTATTAACACCCTTAATATTAATAATTTTAATTTACATTTCACATATACACATAATATGCACCATATCAATTATTTGGACATTACATTGTTCATTGATAATGACAAGAACATACAAACGAATATCTTTCGTAAGCCCCAGTCCAAGAATGCTCTTCTTTGTGCAACTAGCTGTCACCCACCTTCCCTGATAAAAAGTATACCTAAGGCCCAATTTATTAGGCTTAAACGAATATGCTCAGATAATGAGATGTTTAGATCCCAATCACTTGTTATGGCGGATAAATTCAGAGCAAGAGGTTACAAGGATGATGATATCATTAAAGCATTCGATTATGCAGATTCATTGGATAGGAAGGAAATCATTAAATATAAACCATCTAGAAAGAAGAATCAATACAAATATGAGGATAATTCTTTATGTCCATCCTTTATCACCACTTTTAATAGACAATCTCAAGCTATTAAAGAGATTTTTCACAGACATTGGAAGATACTCACTTTAGACAAGGACATTGCATCTGTCATACAAGTAGGACCTCGATTTATTTATAAAAAAGCTAAAACTTTAGGTACTCACCTTTCACCTAGTTTATTTAATTCTGTTCCTCAAAGATCCCAATTATGTAACATTCCTAAAGGTTTGTTCCCTTGTGGGAGATGCTCGGTTTGTAAATATGCAAAATCTATTAAGAATATTTAATGTAGTGATGGTAACCACCGTGTTGGAAGCTTTATTAACTGTCATACTAGCCATGTAATTTATCATTTACAATGTGGATGTAAAATGTCATATATTGGTCGTACGATTAGACCATTGAGATTTAGAATTCAAGAACATATCAGACTCATTGTGAAGAAAGATTTATCACATCCGGTTTCACGGCATTTTGCATCTTGTTCTCATGGTGATATTGCATATTTTTCTTTCTCAGGATTAGAATATGTGGGTATACATCCGAGAGGCGGAGATAGATTACATAAACTTAATATGAGGGAAATGTTTTGGATCTATGCTATGAATATGTTATGCCCTATGGGTATTAATGTGGAGTGGGACCTTAAACACTTTAGTTTAATTTATTATTGTAGTCACTTGGTTACTTCTTAGTGGGTATTTAATTGTTTAATATTGATATTTTTAATATTCATACTTTTTCATTGCTTTTATTTATATTTTCTTTTATTATGTTTTCTATCTCTACATATAGGTAATTTTTTCAATATGGGTCCTAGTTATTAAGGTGTATTCTGTGATTTCACTACACACCATAGGTTTTGATCATTCATTGTTCTCTTCATCCTACATGTTAATTTCTATTTTTATTTTTAAATTTACTTACCTAGTTATTTTATATTTATTTAGTGATCAATTTTTGTTATATTTACTTATCACTTTTGGATACTTATGTATGTTGCGCTTTTGCTACATTGTTACTGGTGTCTTGCATAATATGCTGTTCATTTATATGTTAGGACGGTATTGTTATGCTATGTTTTGTTTTTAATTATTTCCATGTGTGGTTTGTCTGTCTTTTTTACAAATGTTTTTTCAATTGCTTTGGATATAGTTCACAATGAGCCCTTATAGGTGATTACTACTATGGGGTTTATGTTTTGGATGCACTTCTAAGGAAGTGATTAGTTTATTATTCATCTGGTGTGTTAGTTTTTTCATACCAATTGATGACGTCCAATTATGGCTTTGGGCTCACTATATAGGCATCACTGTGGGCTGAACCAGGTACTCTTTGATAAAGTCCCTATAGGTGGACGAAACGCGTCAGAGTTTTTCTCTGTAGCAGAAGATTTGATGTATATGCACTTAATAAACAACCTTTTTATTTGATTGCGTTTGGCAACCAGTTTTGTGCCCCTACGGTAGCTGTGAACCGCCTGATACTTTCCCTTTAACTGCTATTACCATTGGCTGGAGCACGCTTCTCTGCGCACCTGATCGGCAACACCGTCATCATCACTCTGGAGCTTGAACCCGGCGAGTCAACACTGTGAGTACTCCTCTCTCTGGAGATCTGTGATTGTGTAGGAGACGCCGGGTTTGTGAGGGCAGTGGCGGAGGGCAGTGGCGGCCAGCCGTATCGGATTCCCACGCAGGGGACACGGCTCGACTGCCTTGTCGGGCTCTCCCTACCACACTCTAGCCCCTTCCCGTTGGTCAGTCTCATATACACAGTCTCACTCACTTACATGCCTATAATGGATGTTTTATTGGTACACTGATCGGGAGCGCATTTAAGGATTCATTTACATATTTCTCCTGTGATACGTTGTGGATATTATATGTGCACAATTTGCAGCATCAGTCTTTTCGGAGTTTACTCTCGGATATCCTCAACAGACAAAGTAGGGAGATAAAATCTATTATCTCCAAACACTGGAATGTTCTATCCATGGATCCAGTCTTGCATAAGTATATTACATCGGGTCCCAAATTTGTTTATCGTCGAGCGAGAACAGTGGGTTCTTATATTTCCCCCAGTGACATCACAGTTTGCACATACCAGCAACATTACTTTTAACCACCACAGGTCTTTTAAATGTGGTACCTGTAGTGTGTGCAAACACATGACACCATCACGACCTTTTTGATACTTTTTCCACATCCACATGTACGGGCTGACAATTTTGTTAAAAAATATTATATCAATGGTTTCATAAATTGTAATACCAAATTTGTTGTTTACCTGATTACATGTGGACGTGGGAAAAGATACGTGGGTAGGACCATCAGGGCTCTCAAAATTAGAATTTTAGAGCATTTAAGATTAATTCGAATGAATGATATGAATCATCCAGTTTCCAAGCACTTTTCGGAGTGTGGGCAACTTCTCATTTTTGGGCATTGAATTGGTTCGTAATAAAGTGAGGGGTGGTGACCATATCAATTTATTAAACCGAAGGGAGGCTTATTGGATTTTTATTCTTAGAACACGTTCTCCCTTCGGTTTGAACATTGAATGGCATTTGAGTCATTTTCTTTGATTATTGTTCCTTACTTTAAATGTCATTATTTGCTCTGATTTTTTTATATATATATATATATATATGTTTCTTATGTTCATGTTTTTTCTCATTTTTTTTCTCATTTTTTCTTGTGATTATTATATTAATTTGATATATTATGAGTTATTTAATAATATGCCACTATATTTATTAGATATTTAGTTCTGCAGTATCCCGATTTTCTTATCAAGTTATCAATATTGTTTTTAATTATTTTTTCATTTTTTGGTGTTCGTGCTTTTTTATTTCCA
The DNA here is from genome assembly GCA_036426205.1 of Ascaphus truei. Classification (NCBI taxonomy): domain Eukaryota; kingdom Metazoa; phylum Chordata; class Amphibia; order Anura; family Ascaphidae; genus Ascaphus; species Ascaphus truei. The sequence continues at coordinate 26,273 of WSYH01001943.1, forward strand.
TTTTTGCTTCAATTATTATTGTTTTCTTCTTTCCCTTTTTTTTGTCCCTTTTCCCCCCCTTTTTTCTCCTTTTTCTCTCTTCCCTTTATTTTTATTTTTAGTTTCCCTTTCTTTTCCTTTCCTTTTCTTCTATTCTTAGGGCCAATTATTTGGATACCTTATTTCATTTGATCTTATTGCTGGTTTCATTTTTTTTCCCCTTTTGGGCCACCGTTATTTCAACATTGTTTATTATTGTGCCTTTAGTATATTCCCTGCCCCTCTTGCCTCAGCCTTCACTTCCCCCCTTCTGACTGCCCATTCGTTCGGGCGGTTCGCGCATGCGCAGTAGCACGCGCGGCCGTCATGACGTCATTGGGTGCTCCGTTTTGGTGCGAAAGGATCGCAGGTAAGAGAGATATAAAAATGGGTGTTTTAACAGTGTATGTTATCCTTGATAAAGAACGCACCAGCGTTCGAAACGCGTTGGATTTTAAGGTTATGACAGAATAAAGTTTATATATTTTTTTGCATTGGGTCCTCTCTTTGCTCCTGTTGGATCGTGCGCTCCTTTCTATTTCCTGTATCTGCTACTACTGGAAGCTGCACATCCTGCCAGCCCCTACTAAGGACTTGTGAGTACATTATTTGCTACAGGGTTGTTTTCCAATGAGACTGATCGTGGGGGGGTTACACCCACCCATTACCTGTCTTCAGGAGACTTTTTACCCAATATTGCTGGATGTTATTCTCACCTAATGTTATTGATTTTGGATCATTCTTGGGCTTTGGCATTGGCTATTAATGGTTAATATACCTAGCATTTGAGCGCTTCATCTCTATCCACAGCACTGTAAACTGAATTTTGCAGACACATAATCCTTTCCCAAAGAGCTTTCAATCAAATTACTTGAGCTTGAGGCACAGGGAGATGAAGGGATCTTTCCTAGGCCTTACAATAAGCTTACAATGATATGATTATACTACCCCTATTCTTGCCATTATCTTCTGGTGAAGTGACATTAAGAACTGGGGCCAGGACTCCAGACCTAACCATACATCTGTCGTAGCCTTCTTTGTGCATGGGCACCTTTCTTCGCTCTCCCCCTTTTCTGTCTCGGTTTACGTTAAGATCCTAATATCTCATAAGATGCACCATCTTATATTCTCGTCCCCAGACTCCTCTTCTTTGTCTGTTTCCTCTCGTGCTTCTTCAGATGTGGCATTGGACAGAAGACTTACTGACATTCAGTAGAGTGGTATCACCAGCTTGTTCTCCCCACTGACAAGTCCCCTCACCACACCCTGCTCTCCATGTCTACATTTATTTTTTATTTTAGTTTTCAAAGGGGAAAATGGAGGTGGGGGGAGGTACAAAATAAAAAAAGGGGGGGGGGAACATACCATTTAATACACTTCTTTCAAAAAGTTTAACATTGGCAGCTTGCCACAACAGACTTTCATATTCATCACATCGGTGGGCACTGTCATCTTGTTTATCCTTAGTGCACAAGACACCCGCTAATGGTCCCAAGCATGAGTGATTGTTGGATTTAACTCTTTTGTTTTAGTCTGTGTCTTTTAGCCTCATCTACCCTGGCACATTTCCTACAGGATTGGCAGGTTAATATAACATCCATTATCCCATGGATCCCAAACCTTGTTAAATTTCTTTGTGATGCCTCTCATATCTGAGGTAAGTTTCTCCATTAATTGGATCTAATGTATTCTCTGTTAATCTCTCTTTTCCAAGGGGGTTGGAGTTTTTTCTAGGACCCTGCTATTGAACACCGGGCTACTGTTAGAATATGTGAGATCTTATTTGTAGACGGGTTCAGGCTCTCAATTGGCTTTGCCAGTAAAAATATAACTGGGTCAAGAGGAACTTCCATACCCAGGGTCACCCTGATCAGATTTTGCCCCATCCCCCAGAAATTCTGGATCTTTGGGCAATGCCACCATATGTGAGTCATATCGCACAACATCCCGCAACCCCTCCAACACTTATCCAATGCCTCTGGATATATCTGCCTCCATCTCTGTGAAGTGAGATACCATCTGTGAAGGACTTTATCGATGTTCTTTTTTTGTAATTGTAAACTGGAAATAGGGGCACTCCACTGGTCTTCTAAAAATCATAGATATATTGCACAATGATCAATGTTTCGGTCTGCTTGCGAAACTTTGTCATCTTGATAACGGTTTGCAAGTGAACCGAAACTTTGGTGCTAAATCTATGATTTTTGGAAGACCAGTGGAATACCTCTATTTCCAGTTTATGATATCTGTGGTTCCGCTTCCAGCAGGACTGTTGTTGCTATGCACCCGTGGCGTTCTTTAACCTGGTACTGTGAGTGCATCTTTACTTGGACTACACTTTTGTAATTGTACATGTCGCCAGGACTGGTTCTTGGCTAACAGTCTGCCCTCCCTGGCTGTAAGCCCTGGTAAGAGCAGGCTGCCAGTACTTGTTATGGGTTTTCCCCACTCCCTGCGTTGCCCGTGAGTGACAGGGGAGGAGGTGGAACCAGGCCTGGGTTGCCCAATCCAGGGTCAGACCTGGTGCTGTCCTCCTGGCTGTACTTAAGGGGATTGCCGCCCAAATGTAGTAGGTGTGCCTCTCTCCACTAGAGAGAGGCAGGTCACACAGCAGGTTGCCTAATATTGGGCCTTCCCTGTTCCTCTTTTGCTTGGGGGAGAGTGAGTGTAGACCTTTACCCTGCTCCTGCTAGAGGGTCAGGGACGAGCAAGGACAGCTGTGGGGGCCCTTGACCCATAGTGGATGTCCAGGGGCCATCCTACAGCTGGGTAGCCGACCCAGAGACTGTATTGGGCAGGCCACTGCCATGATTGCGAGTTCTGACCCAATAAACCATTCCTGTTTCATATACCTCCTGCCTGGTGTGTGATCTTACTGGGGAAGTTGAGGGATTGTTTCTATCATAAGTTGAGGGATTGTTTCTATCGTAGGAGATCGCCTCCATACATCTGGAGCCTGCGGCCGATGGAGGCGCTGTACCAGTAGAGACTAATGTGGGGTATGTACGCCAGAAACCTGTCCTGTGTCCCCACATCCATCGGCGCATGACTCAGCCCTCCTGCTTACCAACAGCTAGCATGCACCACACACTGTAATGGCAGAATCTCCCACCGGGTGGGGGAATCACAGTTACATACATATTTAAGTCCTTGCCACATTTTCTCTGACATCCTCCCATTCCTCTATCGTCATTTCAATTTGAAAATCCTGAGCCCATAAGTCCATATACCTATGAATGTGAGTGAAAGGAGAACTCCTAAGAGGTGTTAGATCTTGGTATTGATATTAAACCTTTTTTTGATATTTCCTATGTCTACAGAGACCTTGGAAAGTTGTAGAGTCTGGCAATTCCCCTCTGGGGGATATGTGGAGAATGCAATGGTGAATCTGTAGAAACTTAAATATCTCAGATCTTGGAATTAAATATTTATCACAGAATTCCTAAAACTTCACTTCAAAATTTTACCCTTAAATATCATGTTCCCTATATCAAAAATATCTTTGTTCTTCCAGGAGTCAAAAGCATTTGTATTAAATCCTGGACCAAATCTTGGGTTGTCAATAACGGGAATCATTGTAGAGGGGTTCACTATTGTTTGCAATTTAGATTTTACCATATGCCATATGTTCAATGTGAATTTTATTGTTTCCGAATCAAATAAGGGAGACTAGCTGTTGAACAGGAGCGTAGCTATAGCCTGGGCAAAGCCCGGGGGCCCATGCTCTTGGGGGGCCCGCTCTCAGCGGGCAGGAAGCACAGAGGGAAATTCCTTCCTCTGCAGGTGTGTGGGACCTGGGTCAGGGGGCGGGGCCCTGGGATGCACTAGAGAGGACAGAGGGTAAATTCCTTCCTCTGCAGAGCCTCCATAGGTGGGCGGGGCCTCAAGTAGTGCAGCATGGGACTAGAGCCGCAGCCTGAGAGACAGGCTGGGAAAGGTAAGAGGGGGGGAAGGGTTATATCACAGGGGTAAAAACAGGCATGAAAGGGAAGAAGACAGAAAAGAAGAGAGACAAAGAGAAAATGAAGTACAAGAGAGAAATACATAAGAGAGAGAGAGAGCAGAAAGAGAGAGTGAGAGATAGAGAGGCAGAGATAGGAGATAGAGAAGCAGAGAGAGGGAGAAACAAACAGAGGGGGGAGAGAGAGAGAGAGACAGGGGGAGTGAGAGAGAGGCAGGGGAAGAGGGAGAGAGGCAGGGGAAGAGGGAGAGAGAGGCAGAGAGAGACAGGGGCAGTGAGAGAGGCAGGGGAAGAGGGAGAGAGAGGGAGGGAGGGGCAGAGAGGGAGGGCAGAGAGAGAGGCAGGGGTAGAGAGAGAGTCAGAGAGAGAGAGAGGCAGGGGCAGAGAGAGAGGCAGGGGCAGAGAGAGAGTGGCAGGGGCAGAGAGAGAGTGGCAGGGGCAGAGAGAGAGAGGCAGGGGCAGAAAGAGAGGCAGGGCAGAGAGAGAGAGAGGCAGGGTCAGAGAGAGAGACAGGGGTAGAGAGAGAAAGAGGCAGAGTCAGAGAGAGGCAGAGAGAGAGAGAGGCAGGAGCAGAGGGAGAGAGAGCAGAGACATGAGGGGGCCCTGAATTTTTTTTTGCCCGGGGGCCCGCACATGTCTAGCTACGCCACTGCTGTTGGACCTCTCTTGCCATAGGAGGGACGTCAGTCGCATGGGTTTAGTGTATTTTTTATATCTACTCAGCTGTGAAGTTTTGCTTCTGAAAACCAATAGATTATCCGTTTCAGATGTGTTACTAGGAAATATCTTCTGATGTCTGAGACAGCTAGGCATCCTCTTTCTCTTGGAGAGAAAATGACTGATTTAGCTACTCTTGTTTTTTTATTGTTCCAGATAAATTGGATGATCTTTTTCTGAATCTCTCTAATGACTTTTAATGGAAAAGAAATCGAGTGGGTTTGGAAATGGAGTAATAACCTTGGCAACATACAGTATTAATTTTAACCAATCTAATATGGCCCATCCATGACATGTGGAGTTATTCCAAGAAAGTAAATCCTCTTTAATTTTTGTGAATAGTTCTGGGTAATTATATTTGTACAATGTGTGGTCATTTTTTAGTAAGAAAGATTCACAGATATTTGAATCTAGAATCCTGCCAGCGATATTTGAAAATTTGTGTAATCAGCTTTACTTCTAGACTCGAGAGAGTTAAATTTAAGGCTTCTGACTTGTCGGTATTAATTTTGTACCCTGAGAGGAAGCCAAAGTCCTGTAGTGCTGACTGCCGAGTAGGGAGGGAGATTAGTGGGTTTGAGATTGTCAGTATGATGTCGTCTGCGAACAGTGACAGTTTAAAGGTTTGCTCTCCTATCTGGATGCCTTGTGTATCTGGGCATTTCCTGATAGTGGACAGCAATGGCTTGATCGATAGAGGGGCACCCCTGTCTTGTGTTGTTCTGGATCAGAATTTGGTTAGAATCAACACAAGCCATTTTAATTGTTGCCGTTTGGGATTTGTAAAGGGCTTAGACCCCAGTTAAATAGCAACCCTGCAAACCAAAGGCCTGCAGGATTCTATTTAGAATTGCCACTTAATCTTATCGAAAGCCTTCTCTGCATCTAAACTCAATAGCATGGCCTTAGCTCTAGTGGTGTTTATATAGTCTATTATGTTAACAATTTTACAAGTGTTGTCCGAAGCTTGACATTCACTAATAAATCTGACTTGATCAGACGGGGAAGGTTTTGGTTCAACTATTTGCTAGGATTTTACTGTATAGTTTTAAGTCAGAGTTTAGGAGGGAAATTGGCCTATAGCTGGCACCAGCTAACTCTCCATTTTCTCGCAGAGTCTTTTTTAATTGTTTATTAATGACCTTGAGGTTGGCATAGAGAGCAAAGTCTCCATCTTTGCTGATGACACTAAATTGTGTAAGGTAGTAGAATCAGAGCATGATTTAATTTCTCTCCAGAAGCAGGCCCGTTAACAGGGGGGGAGAGCTGGGACAAGTGTCACGGGCCCTGTGCTGCGGAGGGCCCGGTGGTCAGGCAAAGAAGTTGGGTCTGACTTCTTTGTCCGGCTGCTGGTCCTCTCATTGCCACCGGGTCCCGGCTATCCCCCAGCTGCAGACCTCCCTTACTGTCTGTCCCACGCCGAGACTCTGACGCTGGTGCAGGCCGGCCTCTCTGACGTCAGTGAGCGCCGGGAGCAAGTTGGGATCAGCTTCCGATGCACACAAACATGAGAGAGAGGCCCAGCATGCGACGGCGTCAGAAGCTCGTCGTGTGACAGTCGGTGTTTTTTTTTATTGTATTTGGGGGGTGGGGGGTTGTATGTATGTGGGGGTTGTTTCTTTATGTATCTGAGGGTGGTTTGAATGTATTTGGCAGGTTTTTAATGTATTTGAGGGATGTGGGTGAGTTTGTATGTATTTGGGGGGTGTTTGCATGTATTTGGGGGATGGGGTGTTTGTATGTATTTGGGGGATGGGGTGTTTGTATGTATTTGGGGGGAGATTTTTTTTTGTATGTGGGTGGGAAGGTTTTTGTATTTGCATACTCCAGGGAGTAATCTGAATGCTATTATTTGGAGTCAGGAAGGAATTTATTTTTTCCCTTATGAGACATATAATTAGATGATATTTCACTGGGGTTTTTTGTTTGCCTTCCAGTGGATCAATATACTGTAAATACAAATATAGGATAAAGCATAGGTTGAACTTGAAAGACATATATCTTTTTTCAACCTCATCTACTATACAAGTATGTATCTATGTAATCCAGAGTATGTCTTACTCCAAATCTCACATGGGGAGTCTTCAGTTGGACCCAGGAACTGTCCGGAATAGGGGCCTCAAACCCTCCATAGTACTTACACAGACATAGGCTTCAGCTCAGTCATCAGGAGGAACCTTTTGGACTGATTTGTTACCTCAACTTGGGGCGAAATCGGGGAATGCACCAAAATAGGTGCAGCCGGTGGCTCTGGACTTTGCTTACATCCAACTCGTGGCCCAACACTGAAATGTGCCCCCCCCCCCCCCTGGATTAACCCATCTCCTGTGGTCCGCTCGTTTCTTTGCCTTGACCACTCCGCTTCTGGGCCTCTGGTCTTTCACGTCCTGGCAATGCTTCTAGGGATCTTGTGCGCCGTGGGGGATTCTATGATCTCTGCACCTCAGACCGACGGGATTTAAGGCCCAAGGACTCCAGAAAGGAGTCAGCCGCCTCAAGGAGCCCTGTCTCACATTCTTGTTTGCAATCAGGCGGGAGGGGAATGCCCATCTGTTTCAGACCTCACGATCTCTCAGGCTATGGGTCACCGGGTGAAGGCCTCTTCTCCTTGCAATAGTGGTTCTTGAGATTTCCTGGAAGATTTGGATGGCAGAGTTTTCAAACTCTATTGAGACTTGATTACTGCAGCCCATAATAATTCTCTCTTTTGTGGTATAATGATGCAATTTTTATGACCACATCTCTGCTCTTCCTTGGATCGGCAAGTCTTGGACAAAGCACACAGAGCACTGGGTCCATCTGCATGTGATCCTTTTGAACTGTAGATTCAATGTGCAAAAAATGCATTTTGAAATATGGCTGCAGATCCTATGTGGAAATTCCTTATGGGACGTTCCTTAGGTCTTGTACATAGTAGGCGTGTGACAGAGCGCATGACATCACGCACGCCTGCTGCGCAGGCGATTCGTGGCCTGTGGGGTCTGGAGGAGAAGACGCGACCAAGAGCAGCTCCAATTCAATGTTTGTGGGTGTGCCCGGTCGCGCCCATGCACGCACACGCACGCTCTATGGCCGGGCGCATTGCCTTACAGGCTTTTGTATGCGGCGCGTGCAATGTCGCGCGTGCCGTCATGCAAACTATGGACGCGGGCTTAAGCTGAGGCTTTGTCTCCTCTCACTATTATCAAGGTCATCAACCGTGCCTTTAAGGTTTCTGACCTCTTCAGTAAGCCTTAAAACCTCATTGTCAGTGGTACCTTGACACTGGAGAGGTACATCTAATTTGTTCTCCAGCTGGGTTGTTCTTGTGGCTATTGTAGAGAGCTCTGACTTGAATTCAGCTACAGCCTTGACCAGGACAGTCTGAAAAACCCTGTACATTTCTTTAAAGAGTTCCTTAAGAGCTTTTAGATTTATCTGTGTATTCTCCTCTTCTTCCTGCTCCAATTCAGAATAGACTCTCTCATGCATGCGCACCTCACTGCCATTTTTCGGATTTCTCAGAGGTACTTTGCCCTTTTGGAAGAAGCGGGACATCTCCTGCACCAGGACCTTTTTGTCCTTCTTTGAAGGCATGCCTGGAGGTTGGCCTATCCATGGTGGTGTTTTTTGGAGGCATAGGTGAGGTTTTGGAGGGTTTTTATTTGATTATATCAGAGCAGAGACCACGGAGCTGAATCAGGACTCGTCCATGCTTCCTTAAGCCTATAATGTAAATATTGCACAGTCTTTGGATTCACTTTTTATCTTTTTCTGCCTTCCTCCACCTTCCCATTGATCTTTTAGATATTATCTTAGTCCCCTCTATCTTGGAAATACCGATCTCCGTGCGCCCCAATGCCGGGTGATATTGAGATAATCCCCAAATATATGCCACATTAAGGCATTATGGGTTGTGTTGCATCATAATTAAGTCTACCTGCTGCAAAAGTGGGGTGAAGGGATAGCAGTGGTAATGTCACAGCCATTAAAGTGGGTGGACCCAGTTTGAATCCCAGTGTCAGCTCTCCTTGTGACCTTGGGCAAGTTACTCAATGTCTTTGTGCCCGAGTTCCAACATTAGATTGTAAGCTCTACGGGGCAGGGGCTCATTGTGTATGTAAAATTCTATGTATAACACTGTGCACACTGCCAGTGCTATATAAGAAAATATATATATTATAATTATTGAAACCAGTCAAGTAGTTAACCATTGCTTGGCTTTTGTGTTTTTTCCATGCCCCTGTAGCCATGAAGCAGTTAAGCGACGGAGAGGCAGGTTTACAGGTGCACTGACTCGTGAGTGTGTTTGAGTGAGAGGCTATATATAGAGCTAACACTTCACAGGCCAGCACGTTGTAAGAGAGGGGGTAGGGAATAGTGGCATTGTAAATGGGCCAGGTCCGAAACCCCTCTATACAGTGTGTTATGAAAACGGTTTGGGGAAGTCCTGAAGTTTCTGATGGGTGCCAGGCTCGGTAATCCTCACACTAGTTTTATTTTGTTTCTCGAGGTGAAAGTGTAACGAGTATTCATTATTTCACAGCCGGAAGACGAGGGAAGAGTAAGGAAGGGGAGAGGGGAAAAGGAGCAGTGGGGGATTAGAGTGAGACCTAAACAGAGTGACTGTCAAGAACAGCCAACAGACATAAAGAGACAGCGAGAAGGAGAGTTAGATGTAAAAGGAAAACCAAGTGTTCTGGTGAGAGTGGCTGACTTGGGGGCAAAAGCATTGATCTGCATTCAGCACCTCGGACAGTGACTTACTCTGGCTGTGGTAGGAGAGCTGAGTGAGGGGATACAAGTGACCGGATCAGCTCCCTGGTGGCCCCTCCACCCTCTGGGCCCCTCTCGTCTCCTCATGCTGGATAACAGGAGCAGGATGGAGCCCGCCCAGGTACAGAAGGTAAGACTCACTCTCATATTGTTAGGAATGTGATGTTACCTTCATAACCCGCCTGTCTACCACCTCTCTCTAATTCTACCATCAACAGCTATCCCACACTAATCCCTCTATATCTCCTACCTTAATATCTCTCCCTCTCATTTCATTGATAAACCCACCCCCTGAGGTATGAACTGGTCCCACAAGTAACCATTTGCTTGGAAAGATGTGGTCTAGTAGTTAAATTGTTGTTAAAGTGTTTTAATAAGAGTAATTTGCAGGTCATCCAATTAAAAAAAATCCGATACATAAAAACCAGTGACTGATAGGGCAATAGAAATAGGAATACAATACTGTATACATGTCCAATGCTAAATACACATAAATAAACACTGAATACACCGCCAATGCTATATACACATAACTACAATACTGTATACACCGTCAGCACCCTATACAAATAAATACAGTACAATATATACACCACCAGCACTATATAAAAATAAATACAGCACTGTATACACTGCCAACGCTTTATACACTAATACAGGGTGGTATACACTGACAGCACTACAGTATATAAATATAGTACTGTATACACTTTCAGCGTTGTATACACATAAATACAGTGCCGTATACACTGACAGTGCTATGTACACAAGAATACAGCACCATATATACTGACAGTGCTATTGCTATATAAATACAGTGCGGTATACCCTAACAGTGCTACATACACACAAATTTGCACCATATCTGCTGATAGTGCTATACACAGAAATACATAGAATAGAATATACACAGCACTATATACACTGCAAGAGCTATATACACATAACTACATCACTAGAAGCGCCATCTAATCTTTGACCCATTAGTACAGAGGCCCGTCCAGGGATCACTATGAGCTGAGAGACAGGGGAGGGGGTAGCAGACCTTTCCTGTGTGATTCTGTAACCATTAACCAGACCTTCAGGGGCAGAAAAAACAGTAACTCTTTCCCTGACAGAGACCTGCAGAGCATAGCCCCATTAACCCCTTCACTCCTCCTATTGCTTCATATTACCCTATCCCTATAACTTCCCCTATTGCTCCATAAAAGCACTCAATATAACTCCTATTGCTCCAAATAACCACTCCATATACCCCTCCTATTGCTCCATATAACCCCTCCCTATAGCTCCATATAACCCCTCCCTATAGCTCCTATATAACTCCTCCTATGGCTCCATGTAACCGCTCCCTATAACTTCTCGTATTGCTCCATATAACCCTTCCTTTTGCTTCATATAACCGCTCCCTATAAATCCTGCTATTGCTCAATATAACTGCTCCATATAACTCCTATTGCTCCATATAACTCCTATTGCTCCATATAACTTCAATTGCTTCATATAACTCCTCCTATTGCTCCATATAACCGCTCCATATAAATCCTATTGCTCCATTTAACCCTCCTATAACTCCTCCTATTGCTACATATAACCCCTTCTATTGCTTCATAAAACCGTTCCCTATAAATTCTTCTATTGCTCATATGGAAATTATGACAAACAGTGGTAAAAATATTCAACCCCAAAAAATGACCTAAATGTGATGAAAGGTACTGAGTGGATCTAAAATATGTTGTTCTTCGTTGTTCCTTAAATAAAACTGCTTTTGGGAGAGAAATTTGTTGTAAGTGGTAACCTTTTTTTTTTTTTTACCTTTTTCTTTTTGGCGGTCCATATAGAAATGTACTGCGGTTTGAGTACAGGTGTTAATACTGATGTAAATACTAAACAGAAAGTACATCAGTATAGTCTGCCATGTTGAACCGGGCATAAACCCTAATGTTACCGCAGAAATACGTTGCTATGTAGCAACAAAAAAAGTATTTGATGCATCACCGATCTTTAATTTTATAGGTTTACAAAATGTATTATTTTCACAATATGGCTATTTATAAATAATATTACACTAATAATTTATATTTGTTAACACTAATTATAAATAAATAAAATACACATAATGCTGTCTTAATTTAAATTGTAGGAAGGCTCTTCCTTCCTACTTCACTTGGAATACTACCCAGAGATTCCTGAACCAGGAGCACCGGTATTTATTATTATTTTCTTTGTTGGGGAGTGCAGCATTCATCTTCTAATTTGTTAATTTATATTGTGTCAGGTAATTAACATGCTCTCACACACATCATGTACCCTATACACAGCAATGCATTAAAGGGGTCAGTCCCTCCTAGGATCAAAGTGAACTAATGCCAATTACATGTTTAAGGAGTAACATCTGGGAGACTGAAGCTATCCTTACTGAAATCTGACATGTCTGTGTATTACATTTAAATTTTTTAGTTATTGTGTAAACATAGTGAACTGATTTGGGCGGGGTTCCATTGCCTGCTCCCTTTTGTCTGATGTCAACGTTTTCAACAAGCGTTTGCACAGGAAAGCCCCCTTTTCCCCGCTCCTCTTATCTTTATTGTCGCCACAGGGTTGGGCAGAGGGTAAAAACTTAATTAACAAACACTCCCCCGTTCAGAGGCCACAAAGAAATTCAGCTTATAATTTATTCCCAAAAATAAAATCAGACAAACCTTTGCTATTAAAATTGTTAGATTTGTTTAGGGAAGCCAATTAGACTATGAAATTCTTTCCGAAAAGGTTGTTATCTGGCCGGGTACGTAGGATCGCCCCTTTTAATTGTGCTGGTACTGGAAATTTATGATGACTGATCACTAAAGTGAATCAGACGATAGCTCCCGATTTGTGCAGTTTCCACCTGCTCTGAGCAGACCCCTTACAGCCAGGGTGGGCAACCCTGTCGCCATTCGCCACTTGTGGCGAATTGGCATTGAAACTGTGGCGAACAGGGCCACCAGGACTTCTTGTGTGCCCCCCCCTTTCTCCTCCCCTGGTAGGGAAGGAGCGCGCTCCAGCGGTGTGACGCGCTCCCCTCCCTCACCCCCGGGCGCTCCAGCATGTAACGCGCGCGCCCGCTCCAGGGCTCCGAATGCGCGCGCGCGCGCTCCAGGGCTCCGAATGCGCACGCTCCCTCCCCTCCGAGCCGGCTTCAGAAGTTGACGCGCTACCGCGCTCCCCTCCGTGCCGGCTCCAGCTGAAGTTGACGTGCTGCTGCGCTTCCCTCCTCCCCCCCTCCCGCCACCACTGCCTCCATCGCCTCTGTGCCACGATCTGGTAGGAATGGGGGAGGGGGACAGATGATGAGGGGGACTTCTGAAAGGGGCTGGGGGGAGGACAAAGGTGTGGGGGAGAACAAGAGTGCTGGGGGAGATCAAGGGTGCTGGGGGCAGGACAAGGGTGCTGGGGGCAGGACAAGGGTGCTGGGGGAGATCAAGGGTGCTGGGGGCAGGACAAGGGTGCTGGGGGCAGGACAAGGGTGCTGGGGGCAGGACAGGGGTGCTGGGAGAGGAAAGGGTGCTGAGGGAGGAAAGGGTGCTGGGGGAGATGAGGGGATTAAATGAGATGATGATTGGGGTGAGGAGATGATGATGATGGTAGTGGTGGTGGCGTGAGAGGAGGATGATGGGGGGTGAGAGGATGAGGGAGTTTGCGGTCTGAGGGCCGTTCTATAGTGCGTGCGTTTGCTGCGCCGTGCACGCGCACGGCAGTTATAGTTGGCTGAGGTTAGTCAGCCTTTCTATAACGGTGCCGCGCGTGCGCGCGGCAGTGAGCGTGTAACCAGCTGACGAGGGAAGATGAGGGAAAAAAAGATTTCGCGCTGCTACCGCCGCTGAAATGTGTGTGTATGTGTGTATGTACGCATGTAACAATGTTAATAAATAATTTATTAAAGTATTAATTTATTTATTTCAAACGTAGTTATAACACACACATATACATACACACACACACACACACACACATACTGTACACACACACACATACTGTACACACAGTATCTCACTCGCTCACAGCATACACACAAAAAGCATGTGTCACGTACACGCACGTTCGCACAGGCACGCGCACACACACTATAGAACGGGCCTGGGAATTTATAAACTTGTTTTCACATGCGCAACATAATACCTCAATTTTTACATGGTGTGGCTATTTTCACTTCTAATTCGCCACACCTGTGGCTATATTGAAAAGTAGGTTGCCCACCCCTGCCTTACAGGGAACAGTGTCATGAACACACACACACACGCTGGGAGGTCCCTCCTCAACCATGCATATGATTGTCACTCCTGACCTCTGATCTTAGTATGTGCATACATTGCAGGGTAAACACCTCTCAGCTGCCATAACACCCTGATTAATAGGATCGCCCTACAACCAAGGGGGCTATTAGGGAAGATAACAGGAAAAACAGCCATCTGCTGTGGAGACAGGATTGTGACACATCGACATGCACACACAACCCATTCATAAACATGTGCGTGTGTACAGGAATAGTACGTTGCAGGGCAGCATATGGAGGTGCATTGACAAGCGGTGTGTGGTGTCAGTACAGGGATAGCAGAGGAAGCTGCACGGAGGTGAAGTGACTGAGCTGTGTGTGTGTTGTGGGGTGGGGGGGTCAGTAAAGGAATATCAGAGAGTGTGTTGTAGGCACATGGATATATACATGTCTGTGTATATTGTTCTTTTTTAATTTTTATTTATTTCTTACATGAATATATGTGTGTATATGCGCATAGGATTTCACTTCTCACTGTGAATCCATTCCTGTTCCCTGCACTGCACCCGTGCACAAGCTTGAATTTTCACATGTACTTCACATACCCTTTATATATAGGTATCATCATTTTCTGGTTTCATCCTCCCATCTTACTTTCGGTCGTCGTCTTCTTGGTCTTTTAATTTTCCTTGGAATCCAGTCGACTACCATATTTGTCCAATGATGGTCGCTTCTTCCGATATGTCTGGCCCACTGCCATTTAAAATTTTTTATCCTTGTGATAATGTCAGACTTTTGTTTGGTTTCAAACCCATTCATTCTTTTTTGAAGTGAAACTTCTTTGCTGGCACCTACCTAAATTCTCATAGGACTAAAACTCCTTCATGGAGACGAAAAAGTGTCACGATCAGGCGCCTGCACGATCGCGCGAGCACCCCCGCTGGCTCAAAATTCTCAGCACTAAAAGTCCTTGATGGAGACGAAAATGCGGTCAGGCATATGCACGAGCACGCGCCCCGTTTGCTCAAAATTCACACAGCACACAAAGTCGTTCATGCAGACGAAAATGCGATCAGGCAAGCAAACAGTACTTTTATAAGCAAACCTGCCACAGTACCAGTACTTTTATATCCAAAACTGCCACGTACCAATATTTTTATAAGCAAACCTGCCACAGTACCAGTACTTTTATAAGCATACCTGCTACAGTACCAATACTTTTATAAGCAAACCTGCCACTGTAACAGCACATTTATGTAAGGGCGATGCGTCCCTTACCTGCTAAGTTGACCCTCTCCCCCCGCGCTCCTCGCATACCGGCACTTCCCGTCCAGGGGCGAGTGAATGCCGCGCCCGGATTGCCATCTCCCGCTCAGCGGTGACCCGCGCTCCAGCGGTGGGTTGTGTGCGCTGTCAAGGCAGACCGCCACGCACACCAGCACCTCCTGGCAGCCGCCCCAGCGCTGAGTCCCAGTCGCGGGCACACGGACACGCGCACGCATATATATGGCTGCACTTACCAATCGCTTGGAATCCTCAGCACCCAGCCTTGGCCTATCAGCGGTCCACTTACCTGTGACCTAACCTAATACCATCCCCATTGGCTCCTCACTGGTATTTAGTTCAATCAGCCATAGGCTGATTGGTGAGCATAGTTAGTTCTTAGTTGTGCTTGCTACAAGCCACTTTGTTACATTCGTCTTGTCTCCTTGTACTTAGATCCCAGCATTGTATCCGGACTCCTGACCTCTGGCACCCTTGGACTCGACGCTCTCATCGAACTTCTACTCTCTCTTACCCATGACCCTGACTTCGGACTCTGACTACTCTCGACTTCTCCAACCCTGATACGTCAAGTACCTCCTACGATTCTACCCTCTCCTGCCGGACCCGGCCTCCGACGACCACGAGCAGCACAACCCGAACCCAGCTTCGTGGCCTAAGTCGGTGTTTTCATATCCCCACCTCAGCCTCGTGGTCCGATCCTGGTTTTTGGTGAGCACCCGTGACATTATGCTCAGCCCAAAAAACCTGGACCCCGCTGAGGTGGGTCGACGCCTACAAGAGCATGAGGGCCTATTCAAGCAAGTAGAGGCTTGCCTCTACCAAAATCAGGAGCGTATGGAACTGTTTCAACGCTCCCTAGGCACCATCTCCGACCAACTTAAGACTCTCGTACCTCCTCCCATCCCTGCCGCGCCTACATCCCCTCCTCCACAGCTGCTGGTTCCGACAGTAACCTCTGAACCCCGCCTACCCACTCCCAATCGCTACGCAGGAGATCCTTCAGCCTGTCACGGCTTCCTGGGGCAGTGCGCCATACAGTTTGAATTGCTACCCTCTCATTTTCCCTCTTCCCGCTCCAAGGTGGCATATATATCATCTCCCTGCTTACCGACGACACCCTAGCTTGGGCCACACCTATTTGGGAGCAACGTCCGGATCTAATCTCCGACCTGGATCGATTCTGCGGAGAGTTCCGTAAGGTGTTCGACACGCCAGGAAGGAGGGTAACTGCTGCTTCTTCTCTCCTCAATATACTACAGGGAAACCGTTCAGTGGCCCGCTATGCACTCGAATTTCGCACCCTCGCGGCAGAAACGAATTGGAATGACGAAGTGCTGGCCGCTGTCTTCTGGCAGGGTTTAACTGAATCCCTTAAAGATGAGTTGGCCGCTCTGGAACGTCCCACCGGATTGGAGGAGCTCATCGCTCTCTGCATTCGTAAGGACCAGCGGCTACAGGAGCGGAAAACCGAGAGGGGAAACCGCCCAAAAGGTATGCAACCGATTTCTGTTCCTCATACAGCCTGCAGGGATGCCGCCTCCTTATCCGCTGAAGAACCCATGCAGCTGGGAGTTACTCGCCTGTCTCCGGCAGAGAAGCAGCGCCGACGTCGCGCAGGTCTGTGACCCTAATGTGGAAACAGTGGACACCTGGCAGTCGCCTGTCCATCTAGGTCGGGAAACGCCAAAGCCCAGTGAGTATTGGGAGGACTACACTGGGCATGGTCACCTCTCCGTCTTCTCCCAAAATGCCTTCGAAGGTACTCATCCCGTCACATTAGCAGGAGACTTCAGAAACACCATCACACAGGCCTTCCTGGATTCCGGCTTCAGCGGAAACTTCATCGATCAGGGTTTTGCAGGAAGGAATCGTATTCCGCTGATAACCAAGGATCGTCCCGTAGGCCTCAAGGCCATTGACGGTAGGCCTTTACAGCTCACTTTCATATCCCTACAGACCGTCCCTCTCCATCACAAGATGATCGGTGGCCATTCCGAATGGATACATAGTTAGATGCATACATGGTTAGATGCCATCCACACGCCAGCGGTAGATGTGATCCTGGGTCTCCCCTGGCTCCAGCTCCACAACCCCCAGATCGATTGGCTCCAGTCACAGCCCATCACTTGGGGAGATAGGTGTCAAGAGACTTGTCTAGATGCTCCCTAAGCTCTAGAAGGGGCCTCTGTTCCGGAACCAAGTAAGTCCCAACTCCCGGAGATCTATAGTGACTTCAGGGACGTCTTTGACAAGACCCAAGCCGAAGAGTTGCCACCCCATCGCGCCTACGATTGCCCCATAGATCTTCTCCCAGGCGCTATTCCCCCAGAGGCTGCTGTTACCCCCTGTCTCCTCTAGAGACCTAGGCCATGAGAGACGATATACAAGAAAATTTACAGAGGGGCTTCATTCGCAAGTCCTCATCTCCAGCAGGGGCAGGTTTTTTTTTTGTGAAGAAGAAGGATGGTACGTTGCGTCCATGTATCGATTACCGCGGACTCAACAAGGTGACCATTAAGAACCGGTACGCACTACCCCTGATTGCAGAACTTTGACAAGTTACAAGGAGCCACTATCTTCTCCAAGCTCGACCTTCGGGGTGCCTATAACCTAGTTCGGATCTTTCAGGGGGATGAATGGAAGACAGCTTTCAATACATGGGATGGGCACTACGAGTATCTGGTGATGCCCTTCGGTCTTTGTAACGCCCCCGCAGTCTTCCAAGACTTTGTGAATGACGTCTTCAGAGATCTGCTAGATCAGCACGTGGTGGTCTACCTGGACGATATTCTCATTTTCTCCAAGAACGCTCTGGAACACACAAGACACATTAAACAGGTACTTCAGAGGTTGCGGAGGAACCATCTGTTTGCAAAGCTGGAAAAGTGCCAGTTCCACCAGTCATCTACTTCATTCTTGGGATACATCATCTCGGACACAGGCCTTGCCATGGACCCAGCTAAAGTAGAAGCAGTCATAAACTGGCCCCGCTCTGCCTCCTGAGAGCGGTACAGCGGTTCTTAGGCTTCGCCAATTATTATCGCAGGTTTATAAAGAATTTCTCTGCCGTAGTCGCACCCATCACAGCCCTTATCCAGAAGAAAGCTAACCCAGCACAATGGTCCTCCGAAGCTATCATGGCATTTAAAGTCCTTAAGAAAGCTTTCGTCTCAGCTCCTATCTTAGTGCATCCTGATCCCGGACTGCCCTTCACGCTTGAGGTGGATGATTCGGACGTAGGAGCTGGAACTATCTTGTCCCAGAGGAGGAACCCACAAGCTAGGCTGCATCCGTGTGCATTCGTCTCTAGAAAATTCTCTGCGGCAGAACGTAATTATGATGTAGGTAACCGTGACCTCCTCGCAATCAAGATGGCCTTGGAGGAATGGCGTCATCTCCTGGAAGGAGCAGAGAACCCCATCACTATTCTTACGGATCATAAGAACCTGCTGTATATTGAAACTGCCTGTCGCTTAAATTCCCGGCAAGCACTTTGGTCTCTCTTCTTTACCCGGTTCAATTTCCTCATATCCTATCTCCCAGGCTTTAAAAATGTGAAAGCGGATGCACTTTCACTGCAGTTTGCAGTGGAGGATATAACCAAGGACCACCAAGAGACTATCCTTCCCCCCAACTGTGTCCTTTCGGCCAACACCTTTGATGCCCTGTCAGAGATTGCCAACGTTCAAGACCAGATCCCTCAAGGTCTTCGGGTGCCAGACGGACATTTATTCACACCCCAACTCTTCACCACAAGGTTATGCAGTGGGGGCATGCCTCCAAGACTGCGGGTCTCCCAGGAACCAAAAGGATGATAGATCTCTTACAGCGAACCTTCTGGTGGCCTGGCATGCGCAAAGACATTCAGGACTTTGTCGCAGCATGTTCCACCTGCGCACAAAATAAAACACCACGCTGTAAGATTCCGGGACTTATGCAACCTCTTCCCATTCCTGATCGACCATGGGAACATCTCGCGATGGACCATCGTCGACCTTCCTAAATCCAAGGGGATGGACACGATATTGGTAGGGGTCGACCGCTTCACTGAACAGACACACTTTATTCCCCTCAGGGGCTTACCCAGTGCTCCTAAATTAGCCGAGGTATTCAGGCTTCATGGGTCTCCCCAAACCATAGTTTCTGACCGGGGTTCACAGTTTGTGTCCAAATTCTGGAGGACTTTCTGTAAAAAACTCAACGTGGCGCTTCATTTCTCTTCTGGGTACGACTCGCAGACTAATGGTCAAACGGAGCGGACCAACCAGTCCCTAGAGAAGTTTCTTCGCTGTTTCGTATCTGACTCCCAGGACAACTGTCTTGATCTACTTGATCTACTCCCAGGAGCGAGTCCACTTTACAGTCCCCATTCTTCTGTAACTATGGCTTTCACCCTTCTGTCCTTCCCAAGTCAGGTCCCAGTACAGGAGTTCCGACTGCTGAGGAAAGGATTTCGGATCGCCAGGCATCATGGGCGAAGATCCAGGATAACCTTAGACGGGCCACCATTATGCAAAAGAGACAGGCCGATCGCCACTGTCAGAAACCACCCAATTACACTCCGGGCCAAAAGGTATGGTTATCCACTAAGTGACATAAATATTATATCTATGGCGCCCCGCACATAACCCCAAAAATAAAGTATATATACGACCCAGATCAGGCACTGGATCAGGTGTAGGGATGTGCTCCAAACGAAGAGGATATCATATAATTGGAAACAAAATAAAAACACATACTGTATAGCGTAATATTGTTAAACAATGGGCACTGAGTCAATACAGTGAACCAAATAAAACAAAACAAAAAATAAAATAATATATAACTAAAACAAGTTAAAACAAAGAGCTGGGAGAAAACAACAGGTAATTAAAACACATTTAATACACAATTAATGTTAAACAACATATTAGGACATAATCATAGTTAAAACAGAAATGAGGTCTGCTAGAAATACTGCTGCTGTAGCTGAAGTGACTGCTTACCAGACGTAAGATAGTGTTGAGCAGTGGATAAGTCAGAGAGTATCCCCTCTCGTGTAGGTGAACCAGCTCGTGGCGTCTCCTCTGTGTTGCGGTTGTAGTGTCCCTCAGTTCTCCCTTCCGTGCTGTTCGCCTCCCGGTCATGCAATCTCAGACCTCGGTGCGCAGTCAGCTCGGGAGCAGGGGGAACCGCCTCCACAGATTCGCCAAACGGGGATCTCGCCAAGGATCTAAACAGCAGCGGCAGATTCGCCACGTTCTGAACTTTCAAACAGCATGCACGATGTAGCTCTGTCGGTAATAGTCACCAGAGTAGGCAGCAGGGCCAGCAGATACCCAAACTACGCGTTTCGGAAGTAAACCTTCCTTCCTCAGGGGCAAAAAGTTAATGATTCGGTCCCTGTAAGTCCATGACATTTATAGTCCTGATTAAAAGGCACAGTGTACCTGTTGATCGGTTCTGACATGCGCAATGATGATTACAGTGCTGTTAGAAATCCCAGCTCAAAACAATGAGGGAAAAAACAACAAGAACAATATACAAACATAGAAAACGATTAACAAGCAAGAAAAATAAGTTAACTGTAGGCGGACGCTCACAGAGGTATGCACGGGAGACTGATTATAGTGAAATTAAATAAGCCTTTTATTGCGCCTGTTTCCTTAACATCAGGAAACCATCCAAACAAGGGGTAAATAAAGCTTCTATTCACTTGGGAGTATTTCTAGTGAAATACTATGCAGTTCACAACTCCCTTAGATAAGCATGTCTCCCATCCTCAAACATATTGCATGAAATGAACAGATATAAAAAGTCTTGTAAATAAAAGTCTTATCTGTTCCTTGTGGTTTGGAGGGAAAATCTTCTCTGTCCCTGGTTGCTACCTTTTCTTCAGGGTTTGTCAGCATTCAGGTTTAGAAGTTCCCCCTGTGTCTTGAAAGCAGCTCTGCTGTTTCTTCTGGCAGGGCTCAAGACAAGTGTCTCCAAGTTCAGCTCAGGTGTGAGCTAAGGAGTCTCACTTCCTGTCTCAAAAGACAGGCTTTTCTAAGCCATCTAATCAGGCAGGTGGTGTTTGTTAATTGACTACCAGCAGTTAACCACCACACTGCTGGATTAGATGTACATTACCTGAACAGGGATAACTCCCCTGTTACATTAACCCATATATAAAGTTAATACTTGGGTCATACATGATAATAACAAAACATATAATAATTATTCATGTTAGGTTATGTGCAGTGCGCCAACCAATATCTAAATCTGGATAAGTGTGCATAAATGTGCATAGTGCTACTAACATCAAATGCGTGTATGATAATAATGCTAATACTATGAATTTGTGTAAAACATAATAAATAAAGTACAGAGAAGTATAATTATTGGATAGAACTATGTGGATACAGTCCAAATTGTGCAATATGCTTGGGTAGATCTATATTGATCTGGAAGAAATCCAATGATGGCAATAAAATATATTTCTTATAGGAGGACCCCAAATATATATATATATATATATATATATATATATACAGTGTTCGACAAATCACCCAACAATCTACTCGCACCAACCAAAAATCTACTCGCCACCTAGTCCCCCCCCAACCCCCCCCCTGTCCCGCCCCAACCCCCGCCCCTAGTCCCCCCCCCAACCCGCTTTAAAATAAAATAATATATTAAAATACATTTAATAAATTCCTAGTCAGAACAACATTCGTTTTTGACAAAATGTATTTAGTGTGTTGTGTGTGTGTGTGTGTGTGTTGTGTGTGTGTGGTGTGTGTGTGTGTGTGGTGTGTGTGTGTGTGTGTGTGTGTGTGTGTGTGTGTGTGTGTGGTGTGTGTGTGTGTGTGTGTGGTGTGCAAGGGTCGGATCTAGAAATAAAAGCCAGGTGTGAATGACTAGTTTCCTGAACCCCTTAACCAGTGTCTGGACGCCTCACTTCCCAATATCTAAAGCATAATCCCGCCTGGGATCTTACCTGATCCCTTCCCTCAATGTCCAGGTACCCTCATTCCCGCAATGTTATACATTGGAGGGGATGTGTTCCCTACCTGTCTTCTGGTTGGGGGGATTCGATTCTTCCTGTCGCTTGAGTCAGATCTGGAAGAAAGCATATAGGTTATTTTCTTGTGTAGGTATAGGGTAGTTAAGATATATAGGTTAAATAAGAGATCCAGATCCAGAGTGTGAGACAGAGAGAGTGTGAGGATGAAGACAGAGCGAGTGTGAGAGAGAGAGAGCTAGAGAGGTGAGAGAGAGAGACAGAGAGGTGAGGGGTGAGAGAGAGAGAAACAAGAGAGGAGGGTGAGAGAGAGACCTATGAGGTTTAGATATATACATATTAGAATTTTTAGATATATACATATATAGAGATGGTTATATATATCCTTAGAAGATAGATGACTTAGATACGATAGGTTTATTAAATCTATATTTTCTATACATATATTAATTAGCCTATATGAGCGATACATATTATAGAGATAACTAGAATTTGAGAAGAGACATAGTATATACTACAATACAAGATATTAGATATATCATAAAAGGAAAAGAACAGATGATATTAGATAGTCACACACATCACACTACTTTATTATTACATACCAGAACTGCCTCCCCAGCATCCTCTCTATCTCTATCAACGTCCCGCGATGCCTTCCTCTTCTCTACTCCCTCGCTCTGCTTTGGAATCATCATCTGCTCCCTCCTGTCGTTCGGGCCACTGCTCTTTCTATTGGCGCGTCCCCTTTCTGCTTCAAAATGAGGCGGGTGATTTTTACCAATCTATTACAAGTATATCTTTACTATGACCATATATACCGTTCTTTTATCTTATCGATATTCGAACAGAAGGGTAGAGATCATGAGAGACAGAGGTGGAAGACAGAGGACAAGGGGGAGAGAGACAGAGAGACAGAGGGGAGAGACAGAGAGTGGTAAGACAAAGCGCAGAGCCATATAGTGTAGATTCCATTTAGTGGTAATAAGATTTACATGGGGGGGAAACAAACACCAAGATATGATCATTACATTGTATACCAACAGAAGACGAGAGAGACACCCACCCACACATCTAGACAAAACAGTTCCATACCCAGAACAAAAACACTCACCGGAGCCATAGGGGGCTATGGCCCGAAAAGAGGCATGGAGGGAAAGGGGGGGGCGCAAAGGTGGTGCAGTGGGGGGGGCCCACCTTGGGCCTCTAGCTCCCGGCGCCCTTCCCGAGCATGGGCCCTCTGCTTGCCCCCCACACTCAGCGGAAGCGAAGGTTGAACCACTATCTCTCTCCCGCCGTATGGGGGAGAGCGGACCTACCGCCGCGCAGCATCTCCCAGATACGGAGCGCCGCGCCCGGGCGGGGGCGGCCAGGAACATTAATGTGAGGGAGGTGGTGTTGTTGTTGGGTAGAGACGAGTTCCGGGCAAGTGGGTGTCCGGGGGGATGACGGGCACGGGGACGATGGGGGGGAAGCCGTTTGGCGTCCGTACGGGTCAGCGCACGGGGCGGGGGACTGCCGCCCGCTAGACCCTCCAAGAATGAGGTTTGGGTACGAGCCTACCACGCTTACGTCCCCTATCGCCACACACACATCTATCTCGACACAGCGCTGGCGATCAGAGAGAGATCGAGTGAGTCTCCCAGTCAGTCATTTCCCTCCCCTCACTCTCCGTGACACTCTGTGTGTGAGGAGAGTGAGAGAGAGTGTTAGCGTTTGAGTGACAAACAGCGTGTGGTGATTTGTGACTGTGCTACTCTCACACAACACTCCTCTCCCCACTCTTACTCTCTCTCTCTAACACACACGCCCCCACACTTCCTCTCAGTCAGCCGTACAAAACCCACACTGTCACAACACACCCACACACACAACACTCTCACACACACACACACTCTCACTCCTCACTCTCACACGACTCTCACTCTCACACACTCCACTCTCCACCCTCTCACTCCCCACACTCTCACCTCACCCCTCTTCTCCCTCATCACACCCCTCACTCTCACACCCTCTCACTGCTCCACCCACTCTCACTCTCACACCATCTCTCACCTCTCACACCTCCCCACTCCCACACTCTGCAGCACCCCAACGAGACAGACACTCGACCCCTCCCCCCACCCTCTCCCAGTGGCCCCCGCCCACTCTCCCTTCCCCCCCCCTCCTCTCCCCCACCGCGCCCACCCCGCCTCTGCACACGAGTATCCCCCCCCCCCCCTCTCCCCCCCCCCCCCCACTCATCAGTCGCAATCGACCCCGCCCTCCGCTTCGGAGTACCCTCCCCTCCACATACCAACCCTCCGACTCCCCTGTTAAAGGGCAACACATCCTTCAATGCCCCCCCCCACACCCCCCACCCCCCGCTCCCCCCCCCCCCCCGCCCCTTCACCCCCCCATTCGCCCCCCCCCCCCCACACACACCCCGCCCACCCACCCCCGCTTCATCCCCCCCCGCGCCCCCTTCCTCTCCCCCGCCCCCTCCCCCCCCGCCCCCCCCGAGCACCCCTCATACCCCCCCCCCCCCCCCCCCCCACCCCCACCCCTCCCCCATACGCCCCCCCCCCACACACCCCCCCATCCCCCACACCCCACTTCCTCCCACCACCCACACCCGACCCCATCACCAACCTGCTATCCCCCCCACGCGACACACACACAAGAAAACAACAGCGGGACCGTGCACCACCACTCCCCGCTCGCCACCGCCCCCTGTGACCATCTCCAGCCGCGCGCGGGACGCCGGGACAGCCCGAGAAGGGGGGGACCCCCAATGCGATCTGCAGACCCGCGCGGGACGCGGGACAGCCGAGAAGGGGGGGACACCCCCTGCGATCTGCTGCCCGCGCGGGACGCCGGACAGCCAAGAAGGGGGAGGACCACCCCCAACTGCGATCTGCGGCCCCGCGCGGGAGCTGGGACAAAGCCCGAGAAGGGGCGACAACCCCCACTGCGATCTGCAGACCTTGCGCGGACGCTGGACAGCCCGAGAAGGGGGGAAACCCCACTGCGATCTGCAGACCTGCGCGGACGCTGGACAGCCCGAGAAGGGGGGGACACCCCCACTGCGATCTGGCAGACTGCAGGCGACCCGGGACAGCCCGAGAAGGGGGGGGACAACCACTGCGATCTGCAGACCCGCGCGGGACAGACCGAGAAGGGGGGACACCCCCATGCGATACTGCAGACCCGCGCGGGACAGCCCGAGAAGGGGGGACACCCCACTGCGATCTGCAGACCTGCGCGGGACGCCGGGACAGCCCGAGAAGGGGGGGGACACCCCCCCACTAGGATCTAACTGCGCGGGACGCCGGGACAGCCCGAGAGGGGGGGACACCCCCACTTGCGATCTGCAGACCCCCGGGCAGCCGGACAGCCTGACAAACGCCCGAGATGGCCAAGTTAAGGGTGAACAGGGAGTAAGGGGGCTTGCAGGGAAGCAGCAGTGGGGCCGCAAGACAGAGGATTGGAGAGTACTTACTTACTCTCCAAGTGCTCCGGCCGGAAAGAATGGCTGTTCGTTGGGGGCGGGCTCATATAGAGCCTGGCCGCGCGCCCACAAAGCCTGGGAGCGCGCACCAATCAGCAGTCAGGTAGGGGAGTTTTTTTTTCAGCTCGAGCAGGGGAAAATTTTAGCGCGAACGGGGGAAATTTAAAAAAAAAAACACGTGTGCTGCTTGGGCCAATGTTTACTCGCCTGGGGGTAAAATCCACCCGCCCCGGGCGAGTAAATGTATAGGATTGTCGAACACTGTATATATGGATTTAGATATATATATATATATATATATATATATATATATTATACAATAAACAATACATAATTATCTATTATCTACCACTATGACTTCTTTATATTTATCATTATCATTATTATTATTATTCTGTCAAGGATGAGTCTATTTGTCTACCAAAAAGGATTTTAGGTCAAATTCAATATTAAGACCCAAAGGTGCCAGAGTGCAAAGTTCGTAAATCCAAAAAGATTCACGCCGTCCCAAGAGACTTGTAATATTTCCTCCCCGCCAAAAGGCGTGAGGGCTTCGATGGCTATACATTTAAGGCCCTTAGGGTTCTTGTTGTGCACTTGAAGAAAATGACTTGATACATTATGTGTGATTAGACCTCTCTTATCCACTAAGAACATTCGTCTAAAGGTCACATCTCCGAAACTAGCTCTTAGATATATCGGACCATTTCCTAAACTGGAAAAGATTAATCTTTCACTTATCGACTGAAATTGCCCGCAACCATGAGGATCCCATCCGCGTTTCATTGTTCGCTACTTAAACCATTCTTACCTAACCCACATACTCAATACATCACACCTCGTCCTAGACTGGTAAACGGACAAGAGGAATTTGAGGTTCAGTACATCTTGGACTCGCGTTTCTCGAGAGGAGGACTCCAATATTTGGTGCATTGGAGGGGTTTTGGCCCCGAAGAGAGGTCTTGGATTCCACTAGACCAGGTACATGCTCCCAGGTTGATCCGAGCATTTAATCGGAAATTTCCTCTTAAGACTTGTATGGATCGCCCGGAGGTTGACCCTGAATGAGGGGGTACAGTAAGGGTGCCGCGTCCCTTACCTTCCAAGTTGACCCTCTCCACCCGTGCTCCTCGCATACCGGCACTACCTGTCGCAGGGTCGCGTGAACGCCACGCCCGGATTGCCATCTCCCGCTCAGCGGTGACCCGTGCTCCAGCTGCGGGTTGCGTGCGCCGCCGAGGCAGACCGCCACGCACACCAGCACCTCCTGGCAGCCGCCCGACTGAGTTCCAGTCGCGGGCACGCATATATATGGCTGCACTTACCAATCGCTTGGAATCCTCAGCACCTGCCCTGCACCCAGCCTCGGCCTATCAGCCGTCCACTTACCTGTGACCTCCTCCTACCATCCCCATTGGCTCCTCACTGGTATTTAGTTCAATCAGCCCTAGGCTGATTGCTGAGCATAGTTAGTTCTTAGTTGTGCTTGCTACAAGCCACTTCGTTGCATTCGTCTTGTCTCCTTGTACTTAGATCCCGGCATTGTATCCGGATTCCTGACCTCTGGCACCCTTGGACTCGGCGCTCTCATCGGACTTCTACTCTCTCCTACCCACGACCCTGGCTTCGGACTCTGACTACTCTCGACTTCTCCAACCCTGATACGTCAAGTACCTCCTACAATTCTATCCTCTCCTGCCCGGACCCGGCCTCCGACGACCACGAGCTGTGCAACCCGAACCCGGCTTCGCGGCCTAGGTCGGTGTTTTCATATCCCCACCTCAGCCTCGCGGTCCGGTCCTGGTATGTGGTGAGCACCCGTGACAATTTATAAGCAAACCTGCCACAGTACCAGTACTTTTATAAACAACCCTGCCACAATAAATTATACTCTCAAAAGTCTTTCATTCAATCAAAAACATCGAAATCGAAATACAATTTCAGTGACAAAGCACAAGGAAGTTTCACTTAGAACGTGCGTGCTCGGCAAACACCCCATCTTTTTTTCCTGTCCCTTCGGGTAATACCCACCATGCATCTCTCCATACTCCTTTGAGTTGTCTGAAGCTTCTGAATTATCTCAGCATTTAGGGTCCAAGTTTAACATCCATACGTGAGCACGGGCAGAATTCACAGGTCGAAAACTTTCTTCTTAAGGCACCGTGGAAGGTTCCCTTAAAAAATTGTTTTGTTTCTTCCAAATGTGCTACATTACATCTTCATTCTCATATTGATTTATTTCAAAAGGTTCTCATCCATTGTTACTTGCTGGCCATGGTAGAAATAGTTTTCATCTTCTTCTAGTTTTATTCCATTGATTTCGATCTTTACAGAGTTGACGCATTTGCTGAACATCACTTTAGTCTTGCTAAGATGTATATGGAGACCCACTTTCTTACTTGCTTCGGCGAGTTCTCTGATTTGTTGCTGGAGATCTTCTGGATTTGTGGTTAAAATAACAAAGTCATCTGTAAATCGTAGGTGACTGAAGTATTCCCCGTTCATTTTGATTTATTATTTCTCCCAATTCAATGTCTTGAACAATTCTTCAACTGTTGCTAGGAAAAGCTTTGGTGACATGGCGTCTCCCTGTCGTACTGGCTTGCTGATCTCTATGTTGATTACTTCATCATCCCAATCCCTAAGTAAGTGTTATTTCTTGTCTGTTATTTGTACTATCCTGTGTGTTCACCTTCTTTAAGGAATAAATTCTCGTTATTATATCTAAGTCGTGTTCAGTTCAACCCAGTTATTTGGTGTATATTATATCCTATCAAGTTACCGTGACACTTCTCCCTTTTGTATTTGGAGCCTTGTGAAATCCATCTTTCTTAGAGGTTGTAAGGTAGCTTCTCCAAGATGGGTCTCACTCCGCGAGCCGAGTCTAGGACAGTGAGACCTGTTAAAGAATGCAGCTCCTGAATAAAGACTGCAGCTCCTGTAGCAGGTCCCCGAGTTCTTGTAACTTTGAGTAGTCTTTAGCTGTGATCTTGGGAAAGCTGTCGACTCTTTTGAAGAGCGCATCTTCGACTGCTTCGGGGCTGCCGTAACACTCTTCTAGCCTTTCCCATACTAGGTCAAGACCTACTTGGGGGTGGTTCGCATTTGCTGCCCCGTCTCTTCGCGTGTTCCATGGATTCTTTTCCCAGCCATTTGGCTAGCAGTCTGAGTTCTTCCCTAGCTGAGACGCTCAGGCTCTTGATTGCGTCCTTGAATGTGAACTTCCACATTCGGTAGTTCTCAGGACGGTCGTCAAAGTTGGTAAGTCCTGTTTGCACTAGGTCACGCTGGATCATGTACTTGGCCATGTCTGTCAGGCCTGAGGCATCGGTGTGTTGGTCACGTTCTGAGGTAGTTGGTGGAAGGGCCCATGCGGTCGCCTCTTCCTTGGCGTGGACGCGTGATGACTGCTGGTCCGTGTGAGGGGCTGCGTTTTCCCGTGTGGGTGTACATGGATTGCGAGCCTGTTGCAGTGCATCCGTGTGCGTGCTGGCGTGTGGATCACAGTTGCGGCTGTGGCTGTCCCAGGAAGCGTGTACCCTTAAAGGAACAGCGTCTTCTCCACGTGGACCCAGCAAGTCCTCGGTGCCCGTGGCATCACTCCCGCCGTGTTGAGATGGTGTTTACACTGAAGAGGCTCCTTACGTAGTCTTCGGTACGTTGTACTGGATCCTCTGAAGCTATTCGTCTGTATGGTTGCTCCCCGCCGTCCTGTTGCGCGGCTGCTTCTAGGACTTCAGCTTGGGCTATGGCGGTGGCGGCTTCCTTCTCTTGATTTAGGGCCTCTTGTTCCACATCAAATTCGGCTTTCCTCCCCGCGGCAGCATTGGCGGTGGCGGCATTGGCGGTGGCGGCATTGGCGGTGGCGGCATTGGCGGCAGCGTTCTGCTCCACCTCTTCTATGCGCGCTCTTTCTGCCCTTACGGCTGCCTCTCTCCGACCATAATCGGCCTTGGCACGTGCGGCCTCTGCGGTGGCTCGCGCCTTGGTAGCGCTGGCGCTTGCGCTGGACACGTTAGATTGCGCTGATCTTGCTGACCTTGCTGACCTTGATGAATGCCTAGATGTGCTTGAGCGCTGTGATGCGGTTTCCAGCAAAAGGTCTTTTCTCCTACTCTCAGCCTCCGTGATAGTGGTTCGCACGCGGCTGTCTCGTGTCAGGTCAATGTTACTCTGTAAGTCTCTTTCTTGCAGGCTTTCGCTGGTGTTGGCCCTGGTCAGGTAAGTGATGTATGCCTCTGACAGCTCTTGATAACATGAGTGATCAGTCCTTAATTGCGTTATTGCCTGCTCGAGCTGTTGCGCATAGTTGCCAATGCTAGTAACATTGCGTATTCCCCGGGTGGTTGTTTCCCAGGCCTTCTCTAATTTAGCACAGTGCGCTTCAACGTCAGTTTCATACTTGTCACGCACTTTTTGTGTCAGTGTGACTATATGTTTAGGCCTTGCGCCTTCCTGCGCCGTTTGCAGTTGCGCAGCAGTCTCTGTGTCTGAGTGGTCATTCTCCTGCGTTGTGTCTGGTGAGGGTCTGAGTTCTGCCATGCTGCAGGTGTGTTTAGGCCTTTAGCCAGTGCGTGTGGCATGCGGTCTGTTACCTGCGTCAGCGATGGATGACTGTCTCAGATAGTGCCTTTAGGTGTCCTGCAGCGGTAAGCGTAGGGGTAGCTGTACTTACAGGTGTCCTGTGGCTGTGACCCGTGTCCTGGCGGTGTCCAGTGGCGTGGCCCTTGGTGGCGCTAGCCGTGGAACGTGCGCAGGGTTAGGTGAGATGGTAGCTCCTCGCTGAGAAACTGTGCAGAGGGTGGACTCAAAAACAGAGAAGGCAATCAAAGTTCTGTGTGCTATGAATTGTCTGTCTGCAATGCTGCTGTCTTGTGTGCAAAGTTGTTTTGCTTTTCTGGGGTTGCTATTTAAAACTTCTGCTTGTTTTCAAAAGCTGCTGCTTTGTAAAGCTGTGCAATGCCACACTTTCCTTAGCCTGAGGCTGTCGCTTGTTTCTGCTGTAGAGGCTGCTCTGAATAGCAGTGTGGGGCATAAGCTTGTGCTGTTCTTGTTTGTAAGGCTGCTGCTTGTCAGTCTGCAGAGACTGCTCTGTGTTAGCTTAAAGTCTTTGAGTAGCAGCTCCTGTATGTGTCTTTAAGGCACACGGTCCTCCTTTTTCACTATTCTGGACCCAGGGTCATGTCTAGGGTATGAATGGACCCAGATAGCTTCAACTCATTCCTGTTACAAGCACAACAAGTTCTTTGTCTTTTCTTCATTTTATTGGGGAAAGCATAGATACACAAAGGCACTTGTGGATGATGGTGTTGTGAGAGAATGTCTCTATAGTGAATGTGCTTGAAAGTAGGGAAAGGGGAAAAGGATGAGGCCTTGCCAGTAGAGGGGTAACAGAAGACGTACTCACTCAGCCAATGTAGGAAGTAAAAGGAAGTGTGAGGGAATCTGGGTAGCAGGAATTGTCTGGGGACAGACTATCTGTCAGCAAGGCAGGGGGGAGGGCAGACTAGCCCATACTGAGAGAAAGGCTGAGGTTGCTATAGCAACTCACTGACTGACTGTGTAAACAACATGTGTATCAAAAATGTTGCCTTTTCACATGCAGCAAGCTGCTGGGACAGGGTAAATAACAGGCAGCTAAACTAGGGAGATATGAATCCCATAAGCTGCAAAGGGAGACAGAGAAATATGAAATCTTGTTCCATGACAAAATTCCTTCCTGACTCCAAGATTTGGCAATCAGATTACTCCCTGGATCAACATCCTTTCCATGTTTACTTATTTGGTATATCCCTGTATATGTTTCCTTTCTAAAAAGATGTCCAACCTTTTTTTGAACAAATCTATTGTATCTGCCATCACAGTCTCCATGTTGAATGAATTCCACATTTTAACTGCCCTTACTGTAAAGAACCCTTTCTTTTGTTGCTGGTGAAATCTCCTTTCCTCCAACCTTAAGGGATGACCCCGAGTCCTTTGTACTGTCCTTGGGGTGAATAGTTCTTTTGAAAGCTCCTTGTACTGTCCCCGAATATATTTGTATATACAGTAGTTATCATATCCCCTCTTAGACGCCTCTTTTCAAATGTAAATAAATCTAATTTAGCTAGCCTATCCTCGTAAGTTAGATTGTCCATCCCCTTTATTAATTTGATGGCTCTTCTCTGCACTCTCTCTAGTTCCATAATGTCTTTTCTAAGGACTGGTGCCCAAAATTGTACTCCATATTCAAGGTGTGGTCTTACTAATGCTTTATTAAGGGGGATAATTATGTTTACTTCCTTTCCATCCATTGCACGTTTAATGCAAGATAAGATCTTGTTTGCCTTTGCAAAGTCTGGGAAACCTGCCGCATGATTGGGGCCGTCCTGTACACACGTGTGTGTGTGTGTATATATATATATACAGTTGTGTGGAAAAAAAAGTACAACCTCTTTGAATTCTATGGTTTTACATATCAGGACATAATAACATCATGTGTTCCTTAGCAGGTCTTAAAATTAAGTAAATACAATCTCAGATGAACAACAACACATGACATATTACACTGTGTCATGATTTATTTAACAAAAATAAAGCCAAAATGGAGAAGCTATGTGTGAAAAACTAAGTACACCCTTACTGCTTCCATAGGAATTAAGATGCTAAGTAGCAGACAGGTGCTGCTAATCTAATGCCCTTGATTAATTGATCATCAGCATGTGTAACCACCTCTATAAAAGCCGAAGTTTTAGCAGTTTGCTGGTCTGGAGCATTCAGATGTGTGTTAACATAATGCCAAGGAGGAAAGACATCAGCAATGATCTTAGAGAAGCAATTGTTGCTGCCCATCAATCTGGAACGGGTTATAAGGCCATTTCCAAACAATTTAAAGTCCATCATTCTACAGTGAGAAAGATTATTCAAAGTGGAAAACATTCAAAACAGTTGCCAATCTTCCCAGAACTGGACGTTCCGACAAATTCACCTCAAGGTCAGACCGTGCAATGCTCAGAGAAATTGCAAAAAAACAAGAGTTACATCTCAGACTCTACAGGCCTCAGTTAGCATGTTAAATGTTAAAGTTCATGACAGTACAATTAGAAAAAGACTGAACAAGTATGGTTTGTTTGGAAGGGTTGCTAGGAGAAAGCCTCTTCTCTCTAAAAAGAACATGGCAGCACGGCTTAGGTTTGCAAAGTTGCATCTGAACAAACCACAAGACTTCTGGAACAATATCCTTTGGACAGTCGAGACCAAAATGGAGATGTTTGGCCATAATGCACAGTGCCACGTTTGACGAAAACCAAACACAGCATATCAGTACAAACACCTCATACCAACTGTCAAGCACGGTGGTGGAGGGGTGATGATTTGGGCTTGTTTTGCAGCCACATGACCTGGAAACCTTGCAGTCATTGAGTCGACAATGAACTCCTCTGTATACCAAAGTATTCTAGAGTCAAATGTGAGGCCATCTGTCCGTCAGTTAAAGCTTAGCCGAAATTGGGTCATGCAACAGGACAATGATCCCAAGCACACCAGAAAATCTACAACAGAATGGCTGAAAAAGAAAAGAATCAAGGTGTTGCAATGGCCCAGTCAAAGTCCAGACCTCAACCCGATTGAAAAGCTGTGGCGGAACCTTAAGAGAGCTGTGCATAAACAAATGCCCACAAACCTCAATGAACTGAAGCAACGTTGTAAAGAAGAGTGGGTGAAAAATTCCTCAACAACAATGTGAGAGACTGATAAAGTCATACAGAAAACGATTACTTCAAGTTATTGCTGCTAAAGGTGGTTCTACAAGCTATTGAATCATAAGATATACTTAGTTTTTCACACATGGCTTCTCCATTTTGGCTTTGTTTGTGTTAAATAAAGCATGACACATTGTAATTTGTCATGTGTTGTTGTTCATCTGAGGTTGTATTTACCTAATTTTAAGACCTGCTAAGGAACAAATTGTTTATTATGTCCTTGATATGTAAAACCATAGAATTCAAAGAGGGTGTTCACACCACTATATATAATATAGATATATCTATAATATTATATATATATATATATATATAGATATATTATTTATATTATGCAAATATAACTGTATGCTCATCTGCATGTCTTAGGCAGGTCTGCAACCCCGCCTCTCCCCATCTTCACCCAGCATACAGCACTTCCACTGCAGCAAGGGATTCTGGGAAATGACATGCAAATGAGAACACAGTGTCACTTTTTGCCTCAATAACCATTTTTAACATGGTTCCCTATAGGCTTAAGCTTGTTGCATGGTCACAGCTTTGAGCACAGCCTGTTATATTTGCATATTTGCTTTCCTGTGGAGGGTTTTTGTCACTTTTTTTACTCACCATAATTTAACTCAGTATTATATATATAGTGCAGAATAAATTAGTTCTTCAGTATTAGGTGATACCTTTTTTATTGGACTAACAATTTATGTCATAGGACAAGCTTTCGAGAGTTCTCCTCTCTTCTTCAGGTCAAGCAATACTGATATACAAAGGATTCAATGGCTAAAGCAGTGTAGAGAGAGGAAAAAAAAACAGATATTTACTGTAGATAAGGTAGGGTGTTAAGTGTTTGAAGCCAGGGGACAGTGTCAAAGAAAGGTGGGGAGGGAAAGGGATGCTGGGGGGGAGAGAAAGTGTGGATAAGAATTGAGGCAAGCAGGATAATTACAAACAATTTTGATAGGGTGTGAGAAAACCCATGTCCACATTAAGTCCTTTGGTTTTGGTGTCAAAGAGTCTTATCATTCTGAGTTCAAATGTTTTCCGTTCTTGGGTGCTTTTAAACATTCCATTGAGGATTTTGATTTTTAAATCATTTATGGAATGATCTGGTTGTGAGAAGTGATGTCCCACAGGTGAGCAGTATCTTCCTTCTTCGTGATGGAGTATAGAGTGTCTGTGCATATTCATTCTTCCTTGTAGTTTTTGGCTGGTTTCCTCAATGTAGCAACCTTGGTCACATTTGTTGCACTGAATCATATACACTATATTTCTGGATGTGCAGCTGTATGATCCTTTAACATTGAATGTTCTATGGTTGTGACTGGCTGTGGGATCTTGGCAAATGTGTTTGCAGAGTTTGCAGCGTTTGTTGCTGCACGGGTTTGTGCCATTATCTATGTCTTTAAAATCGTTGTGAAGTTTTCTGCTGACTAATTTCTGTTTGAGGTTTGGTGGTTGCCGGAATGCAAGAATGGGAGGTTTGGGAAAGATTTCTTTTAATGTCGCATCCTCTGTTGTATATATATAAAACAAACAGAAGCGCAAGCTCCATAGCATGTAACTGTTTAAACAAAAGAGTACATTTATTAAAAAAACTGCAGCCCAAAGGAAATGCACTTACAGGATTAAAAAAAGCAACCAAACGTGGGAGAGAAATCTCTGTGTGTAGTCATCTGCGGGGGTGAGAGGGTCCCAGGTAGGCATGGTACATCTGCACAGCTTGTAGCCACCACCAACTCCTGTGATCTTACTAGCTGCATTTTCAAGCGCTGGCAACTATCCCATGCAGGAGCAGAGGACATCGAGGCACTGATTGACTCAGTCTCCTGGCGCCAACTTGTGACAGGAGTTGGTGGTGGCTACAAGCTGTGCAGATATACCATACCTACCTGGGACCCTCTCATCCCCGCAGATGACTACACACAGAGATTTCTCTCCCACGTTTGGTTGCTTTTTTTAATTCTGTAAGTGCATTTCCTTTGGGCTGCAGTTTTTTAATAAATGTACTCTTTTGTTTAAACAGTTACATGCTATGGAGCTTGCGCTTCTGTTTGTTTTTTGATTCGTAGTGGTTGGCTATACCACTTTTATCTGAAGCTGCAAAGACACTCCCTGGATCATCAATTGGAACCTTTATCTCTCTGGATTTTTCAAGTGGAACATTTATTTTGGACTTTGTTTATGGTTTGAAGTTATATGTAGTTAAAAGTGTGTTGATTTTTATTGATTCATATAATTTATTATCATTATTCTATATATATTGTCACTATTATCCACCTGAGCGCTACTTAATTTTGTGTTGGTCTTATGTGTGTGTGTGTGTGTGTGTGTGTGTATATGTAACACACTTTCCCCCAACCCCTTGGGAGATGTGTAGCTACAGCATATGTGTGGTGCAATACCTGTGGCTCACAAGAGTGCTGAGCCTCCGTTGCTGGGAACCTGGGGCGCACCTGGATCGGTGCTCGGTAGTGCCTCCACCTGTATAGAATTCTATATGTAGAATAACCCAGTTACAGGACACATAATAAAGAGTACACACAGGGTCACGCAGAACAAGTTTGCTATATAGCGCTAAATAATGGTTACAGCTACCCACCAGGCCTCGCACGGCCATAACCCCTCACCATGTTCCCAACACTGTGACCTCACCCCTGTAGTGGTTACTACAAAGTACTGTGGTGTCCCTGGGCACTATTGTGTGTACAGTTGGTGCACTTGGAGTACCTGCCCAGGTGCTCCTGCACCCAGGTATGGCCAGAAGATGAAGCGGATCCACTGATCCCAGCGATGTTGGCATAGCCTCCGCCTCTACATTGGGTGGTATCCCGCGTGGATGGTGCCACCATGAAGAATGTCTCTTTACTGTAGATGGTGATCTGATATCTGATTCCAGACTACGAGATGCCAGGATAAAGCTGCGTCCTGTCTGTATCCCTCACAATGTCACTACAGGGCAGTGTCCCTATCTATCGGCCTGTCCCTGCAGTAACCACAAGCTGAGGGGAGTCGGGGGCCTAGCTGGGGCTTAAGGAGGACTCTGGCATAGTACAGGGGTCACTGACACCCTGCACATGCACACCCTACCCTTCTACTGTCCCAGCTCCGACTGGATATGCTCCTTAAGGCACCAAATGTAACAACTATAGTCCTCTGTGAATCCTGCAGCCCTATTGGCTGTTTCTCTCCATCTGACTAGCAGCCCCTGGGGCTACTGGGATTGTAGTTCCCTTGCGGGACTTACAATACGCATGTGCACGCTTATTCAAGATGGTGGCTTCCTGCAAAGAGAG
Source organism: Ascaphus truei (assembly GCA_036426205.1). NCBI lineage: Eukaryota > Metazoa > Chordata > Amphibia > Anura > Ascaphidae > Ascaphus > Ascaphus truei. The sequence goes on from WSYH01001943.1 coordinate 62,764, forward strand.
CCGCCAGGGACCTCAGGAGACTCGGTCGCCTCGCCTGACTGACCGCGATGTCGGCAACTACTTCCCACACCTGTCCATACTTCCCCGCAACCACCCGCGCAACCACCAGATGCACCCATCGCCGCAGTGGCGGTAAGGGCTTACGGGGGACCAGGGGGACCCGGGTTATATATATATAATTATGTTTGTGTATACATACATACATACATAATGCATGTGTGTCTCTGTGGACCCCGGCTTTGTGTTCTCAGCAGTTCTGCGATGGTGAGAGGGACACAGCACAGATTATTAAGTAGTGTATAAGTTACTGATTAACTCCTGCACTGCCAGAGGCAGCACCAAGCAGTACAGTACTGCTGTGTGAAGCAGCAATATATGAGAGCTGAGATACCCATCGCTACAGGGAGGGAGTCTTATGATGACATTCCTTCTCTGCTCCCTTCTTTCCTCTTCCTGTCTCTCCACATTCCACATAACTTTCCCTCTGCTACTCTCACTTTGTATCCCCCTTTCCTTCTCTCGCTCTCTCTCTCCGCCCTCTCTCCCTCCCTCTCTCGCACCATCCCATGAACCCTTTATCAAGTTCAACTGGGAACTGCTCCTGACCAACAGCAAATAGACAGCACATACTGTATACCAGAGTAACAGAGAGAGACAGACACAGGATATATACCACTGAGAGACGGACACAGGGTATAGTGTACAGTATTTGCCACTGACAGACAGACACAAGGTATATACAACTGAGAGACAGACATAAAGACAGATACAGCGTATATACCACTGAGAGACAGACACAGAGCATGTACCACTGAGAGACAGAAAGACAGACATAGGGTATATACCACTGAGAGACGGGCACAGGGCATGTACCTCTGAGTGACAAACAGAAAGACAGACACTGTATATATACCGCTGAGAGAGTCAGTGGCAGACACAGGGTATATAGCACTGACAGAGTCAGTGGCAGACACACAGTCACAGGTTGACATACACTGACACACAGACCTTTGTAAAGTGCCCTTGAGACCCAGAGGAACGCACACACTGTGCCTCTTTAACCCCCTCTATGTCGTGTTGTGGACCCTCTATATAGAAGGCATGGAACAGTCTGTGCAGCATGAGGTAAGATGCCTGTGCAGGAGAGAGCTGTCAAACCTATAACGTGAGCATGTCACGTGCACTGTTATATGGAAGAGGGGAGCTGCTGGGTTACACATTGGGGGCCTGGAGACTGGAGGTCTGCCAGAGGACCTCTCTATGGCCTTCAATACTGACTTTACCCCCTTATCTGAATTTGTTTTGCGAGAATCAATCATATTCTGCAGAGCACTGACTTTTATTGGACGCTAAGTCTAAAGTATTGCCATTTGAAGGGTTAGGCACTGCCTTTGTGTGATGGGGAGCCTGGCTGAACCTGTGCTGTGTATATATGTCATGGTAAAGCGGTGTGTGTGAGGGGGAGGCTGACAATACCTCTGCCCATACTGTGCCTGTGTGTATGTCATGGTGTATGTATGTCATGTTGTAGTTGTGTGTGTGAAGGGGAGGCTGACACTGCCCGTGGTATGTATGTCATGGTGTAGTAGTGTGAATATATAGTAGGAAAGGCTTACACTGCCACTGCCCACGCTGTTTCTGTGCTGGTTATACATGTCATCATGTCATGGTGTAGTAGTGTGTGAGGGGGGCCTGGCATTGCTTCTGCCAACACTATACCTGTGCTGTGTAAACATTTCCTGGGGTAGTAGTGTGAGGGGAGGCTGACACTTTCGCTGCCCATGCTGTTCCTGTGTTGTGTGTATACATATCATGGTGTAGTAGTGTGTGTGAGGTGGAGATTTACACTGCCCGTTCTGTGTATTTATGTCATGGTGTAATAGTATATATTAGGAAAGGCTGACACTGCCGCTGTCCACACTGTACCTGTGCTGTGTATACATGTCATGGTGTAGTAGTGTGTCACGGGGAGGCTGGTATTGCCTATGCCTGCGCTGTACCTGTGCTGTGTATACATGTCCTAAATGTACTAGTGTGTATGTGTGAGGGGGATGCTGGCATTCCGCTGCCCATGCTGTATCTGTGCTGTGTATAGGGCCAGGACATGTTACATGGAGTTATTGATCAGCACTCATAGTCACAACCCTGTCTCTGACCCCCTGAAGGGGTCATTTTTCAGCACTGACCCCAAATCCCAGCCACGTTCTACACAATGCATAATAACAACTAGTACAGTGTAGACTGTGTACACAGTGCTGTATATAATGTATATATAGAATTATCACTCGCACCTATTAATGTATTGCCCCATCCTCTTTCACCCTCTTCTTGCCCTCCCCTCTCTCCTTTTCCTCGCTGTCCCTCCTCCCCTTCCCTCCTGAGACAGGTGGATCAAATCCTGTCTGAATTCCGACTGCAGGAGGAGGATTTGCATGTGCTGATGTGTCGGATGCAGAGTGAGATGGAGCGGGGGCTGCGCCTGGAGACAAACGAGGAAGCCAGCGTCAAAATGCTGCCCACCTATGTGCGCTCCACACCTGACGGCTCTGGTGAGAGGCCTGGGGGCAGTGTCACACACACACACAATGTAGCATGCGGAGGGTAAATACCATGGCACAGTAAAGGTATTTTGTGGCACAGTGAGGGTGTGTTCTGTGCCAAGAGGTACATTGCACGGCACAGGGTATATTCCGTGTCATTGCCCTCTGGGTTCACTCAGGTCTTGCCAATATATTAGGTTTTTCCTGCCACCAGACTTTAGCAGTAATGAGATGTTCCGATGTCATCATTTGACTGGGAATGTATCATTGAGCACGCTCTGAAAACAAACACAGGCAGTTCAAACAGAGAATTCGGGTGTGCACATCTTCCTGTGTCCTTCACCCTTCCTAAAAACTACAGTCACCTGTTATTTGTAATATTTAAATTCTGTTCCCCTTGCAGTCGTTTATTTATTTTAGACTTTTTTCGACAAGAATGTCCATGCGTGTACTGTAACTGCAGCCAGCCACCTCAGAACCACCCAGTGACACTGCCACCGTGCCAACTGTATTACAATCGTTATTATTATTGCACTCACACTAAGGGTCCTATTTATTAACCGGCAAGGGTGGAGTTTTTCGTGAGAAAACCAGCAACTGCGCACAAAGACACATCTCGCACGTTTGAAGGAGCAATTCATGCCCCTTTTTTTTATTTATACATTTTTAACATAGGATTGAAGCAGGGCGTCTCCGGAGCTGAACCCTGTTAACTTCAGCTCCGGGGACCCCCTGCTTCCCGAGATAAATACCTTGAAAAGGGGTGCCAGTATCTCTCCAAAGTTTAAAGCAGCTCCTGTGTCACGTGGGCCAATAGGAAGCCGAACCTGATAACGTGACCGCTTCTTACCCCGCTGGGCACCGGAGCTTTAAAACGCCGCCATTACATGAACCCTGCTAGCCGAGTGGAGCAGCTTCAGGCACCCCATAAAGAGGTATCTCCGGAAGCATGCTTGGATTGCCTCTTTAAACCCTGCGATTAAATGATTTTTGTTATGTAGCATGCGAGTGAGATTTATTGTAGAAACTTTTTGCATAGATAATTCTTATTAACCTGTACAGTGCCCTTATAGTGTACCAGGTACTACATGGGCACCTGTTCCTTGTTTTGGGGGCAGACTGAGCCGACCACTCCAAAGTAGTGGCCAGCCCAATCGAAACGAAAGTGGATTTCCCTCCATTTCTGTCTCCGGCATCCGAGGCCTGATGCGGTCATGTGATCGCAGCCGGAGCAATCACATGACCCAGAAGTGCCCGAGGTTCTGGAGCACTCTGGTGTTGTCAGACCCCCAGCACTGCAAATATGGCAAGAAGTCGCCATCTTTATCATGACACATTTGTTTTGGGGCGATTTTGCACAGTTTTATTTAACACTTTAATGAATAGGCCTCTACGTATGTGTCTGCATTTCCAGACCCCTGAAAATGGCCATTCTGCATGACATAATGATACTGAGTATATCTATCCGCTTTACATCTTCCAAAAATGCCCGTGTTAGGTTATGTAATGCTGATGAGTATGTTTATACAGTCAGTCTGAGCATCTTTATAGACTTCCAGTCTCCAGAGAATGCACATATTGCACTATACAATCACACTGAGTATCTCTCTATAATTCTTGTTCCCTTAAATTGACTAATCTGCACTGTATTAATACTGAGTATCTGCTTTGTATATAAGTGACCCTCTTAGTCACAGATGTTCAGCACTATCCTGTATATAACCCCTGCCCCGCCCAAATACCTCCCCCTCTACACTGTCACATGTTACTGCTAGGACATGCCCATACACTATCTGCAGCTGATAAGATCTGAATTTGGAGATAACGTACCCTATTGGTACGAAACACGTTGGAAGGCCCTTGTACCTCCTTTTTAGTTATGTTTTTTGAATAAATCATTTTTTATTACCATTTTGGACCCTTTGGCTGTGTGCTGCATCCTATGTTGTTCTATGACGTGAAATTAAACATGATTACTAAACCATTCCTGTGTGACACAGCCCCATGCACAAGGAAAGGAAAATAAATTAAATGTATATTCTAACTTTTCAATGAAACACATTGAGGCTGATTCATCAAGCACCGGTACAGGTTAATGCACCCGATCCAGAGTTAACTCCCATTGAATTAAAGTGGAGTTAGTGCTGTGTCAGGTGCGCTAACCCGTACTGGCACTGTATGAATCTGCCCGATTGTGTCAAAGCAAATGACACTTTGTGATGACAAACAGACCTGGCACTCAAGGACTTAACCTCACCTACTCGCACTGCTCTCTGAGGCAATAAGGCACCTCAAAAGTCAACTCTGTTCATGTGTCTCTCTCTGACCCCTCCAGAGGTGGGTGACTTCCTGGCGCTGGATCTCGGTGGCACTAACTTCCGTGTCATGTTGGTGAAGGTTGGTGAGGACGTGGAGGGACAGTGGAGGGTGGAGACAAAGCACAAGATGTATTCAATTCCAGAGGATGCCATGACGGGGACTGCGAAGATGGTGAGACACGGATTTTCCTTCCCACTGCATAGGGGAGCGGTGGGGTTTGGAGCCTGTTCTCTCCACCGCAGCGTGACACGGTGACGCAGGCAGAGGGAACATGTGGGACACGGACTGTTCCACCCACTGCAGGGTGACAGTGACACAGATAGAGAGTAGGAAACATGGAGTCTTTCCTAAGCATTGCAGGGTGATACAGAGACTGCAAGGTGACACAATGACACATTCACATACCACAGGATAACACAGTGACACAGACAGCACAGGGTCAGGGCCGCTTTATACATTAGGCCGACTAGGCACAGTGCCTAGGGCCTACAATATTTAATTTGAAAAAATACCTAAACAAAAAAAAAAATCACTAAATAAGAGAAAACAGCAAATTTTAATTTAAAATGCCTTCGAAGTATCGATACCTTTAAATATTGAAACAAAAAGTATCGATGCCAAATATCGCTAGTATCGAAAGAAACAAGCAAACGATGAAATTAGCATAAAAATTAGTAAAAATATCGGACACACAGGCCTCTAGAAATAAGTGCCTAGGGCTTACGAAGGTCTTAAAACGGCCCTGCACAGGGTGACAGTGACACAGACACCACGTGATAGCATAGTAACATAGACAGCACAGGGTGACACAGTGATGCAGACACCATGGGGTGACTGTTGCAGGGACAATGCAACGAGACGAGGGTAGTCTGGAAAGGTTTCTTTATTCAGCCAGCAAAACAAGGAACAAAACTAACAGAGCTTTTCTTCAGCTTATATAAAGTTACGCAACATAAGTCCTGAGCAGGGCTTTGCTCCTTCTGTTCAAAGTCCAGAAAAGCAATTCAGCATAAACAAAAATGTCACAGAAAAAACAACTTTAAATCAAGCTGTTCTTTCTCCAGAGTTTCAGTGTATCTCCATAGTTCAGACATAAGAGAGAAGCCTGGGTTTTTAAAGCCCCTTAATGAGGCAGCTGGGACCTGGCTAATTAACCCAGCCTTTTCCCAGCTGAGTTTAACCAGGTCACTGCTGGACTGCAGACTTACACATACATTAGGTCTGCCAGGCATAGGGCTGGTGTCTAAGGCCTCATCCAGGGTGAGAGCGTGCTCGCTGGTGCTCGAGCGCCGTGATGTTAGGCGCTCATGTTGCTTGGAGGGCCATATACCACCTGGTCAACATAGCATTGGAGTCTTTCATTGAATGTAGCCACTTTAGTGGAGCATGATCCGTCACCATAGTAAAATGGACTCCCGCCAGATAAGGCCGCGCTTATAATCCCGGCGATGCGACATCGCGTCAAAAATAATGCATTGAATCCATTGCGTGTGCTTATAAGAGTGGCGCAACGGCTTGGTCGCGACCACTGGAAGTCAATTCAATTTGATTTTTTCAGTGACCGCAGCGTGACGTCAGCGTCGCCGGAACTATAAGCGCGGCCTAATGCCTCAAGCCCTCAATTGCCCACTTCACTGCAAGGCACTCCTTCTCAATCACAGAGTCGTTTTTTCCCTCTGGAACAATTTCCTACTCAAAAAAGGATTGGGAGCTTGTCACGATAGCTTATGACAAGATATAATGAACACCAAATATCTGGGTTGAACTGAACGAGGCTTAGATATAATAAAATATAATTTATTCCTTAAATAAGGTGAACACATCAATATAGTACAATTAACAGACAAGAAGGTAACACTTACTTAGGGTTGGGGGATGGAGAAGTATCCGCTAGCAATTCTCCAGCAGTCCAGTGACATTCAAGATGGAATCAGAAGCACAAGTCCAGCAATCCAGTGACATTCAAGATGGTATCAGAAGCACAACTAAAAACTGTAGGGTTGACACAGTTTATATACCTGTGCAACCCTATTCTTAACATTGAACACAGCCTATTGGTGAACAATTATCTATATCCACTCTCTAATGTGGAGACACAGACTAACCGACTAACCCATGCCCTCAGGTAACAATTAGACTGGCAGAGTTTGTTGATTGACTAATACTTAATCCCTAGACATTGGGTAACAATCAAGGCAGTTACTTTTTGATCTTAGGCTACTCAGCCGTCTGCCCTTCATGACTTATTAGCCTAGCAAATGGCGTCTGCATTTTCAGAACAGATCCAAAATAAAATACATATACACTTTAATATTTACACATATTAATAAGTTCCATTCTGGTGGGCTCAGTGGGTCAGCCTTTGCCAGTTTTTAATGCCTACAGTGACTCCACATATTGGCCAAATATGAACTCTCTGTGACCTCCAGAACTGGAGATACAGAAATGCACTTTAAAACATTAAAATACATGCTTATAATGAAACATGGGAACAGGGGGACATACATTTTCAAGGTACAACAAGGTGCAAACCTCATCCCTGGACCGCAGTCCAGTTAACCCCTTGTCTCTCTGGTGAGGTCAGGGGATGGCCATATGGGGTGCAACCCCTTTAATACCGGGCCACCCCCTTTCTCCCTCTACAATGTTCTACCCCCTCAAACTGTTGTGACAGTACTGCCCCTAGCCCTATCATTGATGCATCTGTCTGCACGATTAAAGGCCTATTAAAATCTGGGCATATAAGGGCGGGACCCTCTGATAGACACCTTTTTACCTCCTTGAAGGCTCTCTGGCACTCTCTAGACCATACCATTTGTGTAGGGACACACTTTTTTGTGAGGTCTGTTAGTGGCGCTGTAACTTCAGAGTAATTAGGAATAAACCGCTGATAGTACCCTGCTAAGCCCAACAGAGAGCGTACCTGAGTGTTTGTTCAGGGGGTTGGAACTTCTTTCAGGGCACCAACCTTATTGGCCAGTGGCCTTACTTTTCCACCTCCCACTGAATAACCTAGGTATCTCGTTTTGGCCTTACCCAAGGCACATTTCTTAGGGTTGGCTGTGAGCCCTGTCTCTCTTAGAGACCTGAGGACAGCTTTCAAACTGTTTAGATGGGCCTGCCAGTGTTTACTGTAGATGACAATGTCATCTAGAAAGGCTGCGGCATAAGCCCTATGAGGTCTCAGCAGCTTATCCATTCGTCTCTGGAACGTGGCTGGGGCTCCATGCAGACCAAATGGCATTGTCACTAATAGGTAAAAACCCATTGGTGAGGCGAAGGCGGTTTTGCCCTTAACTCCTCTAAAGGTATTTTCGGTATCCTTTTGTGAGTTCAAGCATGGGCATCAATTAATTTGTCCACCCTTGGTTTCGGATACACATGAAACTTGGATACCACATTTACCTTTCGGAGGTCCACACAAAACCTTACCTTCCCATCCGGTTTAGGAACCATGACTATTGGACACTTCCTACGGTCCCACACATATTGAAGGGTATTCTTAGAAGGGGACCGCTGTTCCTCCCAGGACTCTTTCAGGAGGTCTAGGATACCACGGGGTTGGCAGTCATACAGGAGTTCAAATGGAGAGAATCCTGTGGGGGCCTGGGGAACTTCCCGCACTGCAAACAGCAGAAAGGGGAGAAGTTCATCCCAAGCTCTCTTTTCAGAGTCGACATACTTTTTAGAGTTTGGTTAAATCTTTCCACCAATCCGTCAGTCTGTGGATGGTAGACCGATGTCCAAACTGATTTGACTTCTAGTAACTTTAAGACACCCCGCATCAGTTTAGCCATAAAATTTGTCCCTTGGTCTGTCAACATAACCTGTGGAAGTCCAACCCCTGAGAACAGCTCCAACAATTTGTTGGCTACCTGCTTAGCAGTTGCTGTCCATAGGGGGAACGCCTCAGGATACCTTGTTGCATAGTCAACTATCACCAGAATAAACCTGTGTCCCTTGGCAGAGGGCTCTAGAGGTCCTAACAAGTCTACTCCAATCCTCTCAAAGGGAAATGAGACTAAGGAAAGAGGAACCAAGGTGGCTGGTCTTTGCCAGCTAACCAGCCAGAAGGGGCATTCAGGACATACCGCACCTTATTTAGCAATATCATTATGCATCCCTGGCCAAAAGAACCGGGACAAAATATGGTTCATGGTTTTGTCTCAACCGAGGTGACCACCCCAAGGGACAGTATGGGCTAGGGTGAAGACAGTTTTAACAAACACCTCGGGAACCAAAATGTGTCTGGTGACCTCCCCTGTTCACCCTATACAGAATATCATTTAGCAATTCAAAATGCGGGAACACCATCACCCCATCACCTGCCTTCAATACTTGTCATCGATTTTAACCAACTTCTCATATTGTCTGGCAAGGAGTGGGTCTTCCCTCTGCCTCTGGCAAAAAATCAGGGAGATACAGGTCTGGTAAATCTCCAGGCTCTCTCTCTCCCTCCTTCTGGCCATCCCCAGTCATTACCTGTGACTTCTGCCTATTAGTACGGCCACCTTGAGTCCCAGATCACTGTAACCAGTCCTGTTTGTCACAGCGTTTTTGCTTCCAAGATTTTTGGTACCTGGTGTCTACTGGGGAATAGATCAGCAGAGAAGGGGAACAGTTTACCGGGCTTCTCCTGTATCAGAGGAGGCTCCTCCTGGGAGGGAACCAGTAAACTAGAGAAAAAGGGCCAGGGCAGGGAGCCAAGAATCAACTCATACTTCTAGCCTGGCCTTTCGACCCTTTACCCTTTACCTGTAGCAGGCTGTTGGCTGTCGAGTACTATTTTATATCCCCGTGTATACATTCTATGCTCCACGGAGAGTCATAGGAAAGCACTTCAGGTGGTAAAAGTTCCTTGACAACAAGGGTTTTCCCAGAGCCCGAATTCACAATAGCCTGGACGGATTTACCTCCAATCAGGACTGGCAGTAGCCAGGACGTGCAGCTTTCTCTGGGGAAGGTTGAGGCGACGGTCGTGCTGAAGGAACAATCTGTACGCACTCCATATGATGGTGGCCTGGTTTCCCACAGGTAGAACATGGAGAGGGCTCTCACACCGGAGGATAACGCATATACCGCTCTGCTGGACCAGATACTGAAGACCAGGAGTTGGATGGGTCTTGCGTATGACGTCCTCTAAAGTTTCTCTTTTTTGGCGATGAGCCGGTATCAGGAAGTAGACGAGGGTCTCGGCGGGGAAAGATGTCCAGACCTCTCCATTGCTGGAACGACTGCTCCTTCCATGGGACTTGGCGGTCGTGAGTGGAAGGGTTGTAGCTTACCCGCTGGTCCGTTCTCCAACTTTGGGCATTAGCCGGCGCTGGTGGAGTCTGAGCCACTCACTCTCCTGGTCCTCGGCGGCAAGGACGTTTTCAACGAGCTGGGCAGCCAAAGTTAGAGTTTTAGCTGCATGGCATTTTACCCAGGAGTGTGCGGGAGGGGTTATCACTGGTAGGAATTGCTCCAAAACAAATTGTTCAAGAATCGCCTCCTTAGTGCGCTGCTCAGGCTGTATCCACCGTGTACACAAGTCCAGGAAGCGCTGAGCTATGACCCAGGATCTGACCTTAGAGGTGTATTTCAAGTTCCGAAACTGCTGCCGGTAGGCCTCTGGGTCAGGCCTAAGTGATCCAGGATGGCAAATTTTACCTGGTTATAGTCCATGGCCTGATCCGCAGGTAGGCCCTGATATGAGGCCTGGGCTTCTCCTATGAGGAGCGGGGCCAAAGCGGTTGCCCAGCGATCTATAGACCAGCCCTGGGCCTCGGAAACCCTTTCAAATGTTAACAGGAAAGCCTCTGTGTCCTCGGCCGGACTCATTTTCCTCCGGAGAACCAGGGGTTTGTTCTGAAGTTCGGGACCGGAAGACAAAGGGGACTGAACCAGTAGTTTGGCCATCCATTCATCCTGTGCTGCCTGCTGCTGGGATATGAGCTGGGCTTGCTGCTGCAGTAGGAGGTTTTGCTTTGCTTGTTTTTCCTCTCGCTCAGCATGCTGTTTGGCCTGTTCGCACAGAAACTTTTAAAAATGTTCCATTTTTTTTTTTTTTGGTGTGGCCCTTTAGATGTAGAGGCTGCTCAGTATCCCACCTCTAACACCATATGTTGCAGGGACAATGCAATGAGTCGAGGGTAGTCTGGAAAGGCTTCTTTATTCAGCCAGCAAAAACATGGAACAAAACTAACAGAGCTTTTCTTCAGCTTATATAAAGTAACGCAACATAAGTCCTGAGCAGGTATTTGCCCCTTCTATTCAAAGTCCAGAGAAGCAATTCAGCATAAATAAGCAAAACTGTCACAGAAAAACGACCTTAAATCAAGCTGTTCTCCCTCCAGAGTTTCAGTGTATCTCCATACTTCAGACAGACCCAGGCAAAAGTGAGAAGCCTGTGTTTTTAAAGCCCCTTAACGAGGCAGCTGGAACCTGGCTAATTAACCCAGCCTTTTCCCAGATGAGTTTAACCAGGTCACTGCTGGACTGCAGATATACACATAGGTTGCCAGGCATAGGGCTGATGTCTTACATTCACCCTGTCACAGTGACACAGACACCACAGGGTGACACAGTGACACTGACACCGCAGGGTGACACAATAATACCGACACCGCAGGGTGACACACTAATACAAACACCGCAGGGTGACACAGTAATAAAGACACCACAGGGTGATACAGTAAGACAAACACCGCAGGGTGACACAGTAAGACAAACACTGCAGGGTGACACAGTAATACAGATACCGCAGGGTGACACAGTAATACAGACACCACAGGATGACACAGACACCGCAAGGTGACACAGTGACACAGACACCGCAGTGTGACACAGTGATACATACCACAGGATAACACCATGATACAAACACGACAGGATAACATAGTAAAACAGGCAGTGCAGGGTGACACAGTGACAAAGACAGCGCAGGGTGATACAGTGAGACAGACATCGCAGGGTGACAGTGACACAAACAGCGCAGGGTGATACAGTGACACAGACAGCGCAGGGCGACAGTGACATAGACAGCGCAGGGTGATACAGTGACACAGACAGTGCAGAGTGACAGTGAGACAGACAGCGCAGGGGACAGTGACACAGACAGCGCAGGGTGACAGTGACACAGACAGCGCAGGGTGACAGTGACACAGACAGCGCAGAGCAACAGTGAAACAGACAGCGCAGGGTGATACAGTGACACAGACAGCGCAGGGTGACAGTGACACAGACAATGCAGGGTGACAGTGACACAAACAGCACAGGGTGATACAGTGACACAGACAGCGCAGAGCCACAGTGACACAGACAGCGCAGGGTGATACAGTGACACACCTACGCGCAGAGCCACGTGAACAGACAGCGCAGGGTGATACAGTGACACAGACAGCGCAGGGTGATACAGTGACAAGAAGGGCAGCGCAGGGTGGATACATGACACAAGAGCAGGGGGCGGCATGTGATACGGGCGGGTAAAACATCATCGGGTATGTGAAGCACAGATGGGAGTTCAGGGTGATAATTACCCAGAAATTGCAGGTTATACAGTGGAGCAGTGTTGGTGTTAACGCTGTGCTCCCCGGTACAAACTAATCAGACCGACCCCCGGTACAAAACTGGAGATGGTGCCAGTGAGTTCCCTGGAGCCCTCTACCCCATACGGGATTCCCTTTTTATCGTTACCCCATACAGCGATGCGGGCAGTGTGACTGGACCAAGGGAGCGGAGGGGGGGGTGATACATGTGACACAGACAGGGGGAGCGGGCAAGGGGGTTTAGGGGGAGGTCCAGGGTGAATATCACGGCGTGACACAGACAAGTCGCAGGGTGACCAGATGTAACACAGAGCGAGGGATATACACGTGGAAGACAGACAGTCTCAGGGAGCGGCAGTGGACCAGACGTGCAGTTGACAGTGCACAGAGCGAGTGCAGGATGACAGTGAACACAGGATGCAGGATGACAGTGGGGTGACACAGAGTGCAGATGACAGTGACACAGAAGGGGTGCAAGGATGAGCAGTGACACAGACGTGCAGGATGACAGTGCACAGACGTGGCAGGATGACAGGACCAGACATAAGTCGCAGGGTGGTACAGTGAACAGACCGCACAGGGTGATTACAGTGAGACGACCACACAGGGTGACAGTGAAACGGACAGCGGCAGGTGAGATAGTGAGACAACGCACAGGGTGACAGTGACACAGAGCACAGGGTGATACAGTTACAGGACAGTAACGTCAGGGTGACAGTGACAGACAGCACCAGAGTGACATGAACAGACGAAGCGCGCAGGTGATACAGTGAGACAACCACGCAGTGGTGACATGTGAAACAGAGCACGCGGGGACCACCGTGACAAGGCAGACAGTGTAGGGTGACATCTCCATTGCATTGTGTCCTCCTACAGCTGTTTGATTAACAGTGGCTGAGGTGCTCTCAATGTTACCATGGGACCAGCAGACATGAGCACAAAAAGCTGCCGCTGGGATTCACCTTCCCTTCCCCTTTCAAACTGAGGAACAATCGACAGTCACCCACCCACGGTGTTTTTTTCATTTCACACTCACAGTCCACTAGCTTTTATTTCACCCTACGACATACCACTCTTTTATTTTCACACCACAGTACCACCCTGCTTTCATTTTTAGCACTGGTGTCCCACTTGCTTTTAGTATTTTCACACCCAGACAGCCACTGCTTTTTGTTCACATATGCACATCCTACTTTCTTTTAGGTGGATTACTTAGAAAGCCTCTTCCCCTTCTGTTTTACAGTACCCATATTGCTTAAATTCTTTCCAAAATACAGGCCAAAGAGCTTCCTACCAATGTATAATCAGAACACAGTTCGCTAATTTTTATAAGCCGTAAAGTGAACTAAGGACAGTGACACGTTTTCACATTGTGTCCCATGCAGCGTGACTGACATCTTTGTTTAAAATAATATATGATCCTTTTTATTTTTTTAACATTTTTTTAACACTGGGCATGTTTGTCAGTCCTTAAAGCCCAAAGTAAATTGTTAGCTTGCTTTGGTCTACTTTTTGGCAAAGTAATTAATAAAGGATCTTAGTTCAGACAGATTAACAAGTACTGATCTGATCTGAAGTCGGTGTTCCTGAGAAAAGCAAAACATTCATTTTTCAAAAAACACTAAGGAATCATCCTATTTTTTTTCTCTTCATAATACTAATAATAATAATTGTGTTTGTTCTTGTATAGCGCTGCTGGTTTTACGTAGCGCTTTACAGAGACATTTTTGCAGACAACAGTCAACTCTGTCCCTTGGAGCTTACAATCTATATTTTTGTACCTGAGGCACCGGGAGAAAAGTTGATTGCCCCAGGTCACTAGAAGCCAACACCTGGAATTGAACAGGTTCCAAACATACCAATTTCCCTTAAACAGATACAACATCAAGTTGTGTCTGTGGTGATGTATCTATATAAACATCAAAATGTTAGTTAGGAGATATATATATAGTATATATATTATATCATATATCTAGCTATCATCTATATTATATTATACTATCTATTACATTCTAAATCATATATTATATTCTCATCTCGCTAACTAACTTCTGCCATTATTACAATATATCAGCCTACTATCTCTACTCTATTACCGGTCACTGTAATTCGCTCTCCTTTGCCCAATACCCACTCCCTCCGATCTCCCTATTTCCTGCCTTAGATTTAATTCCATGCCCCATACATGAAATTGTTAATATTTGTGACCCTCTGCATGGAATTGTCCCGTTAAGATATAAGGCACCTTACGGCCAGTTCACTTGAAGCACTGTTTAGTGAATGGGGTCCTAATTCTTTCCACCCACCAACTAGAACTGACTGGCCCTTTACCTGCAGGGAATTCTTTTGAACTGGACCAAAGGTTTCAAGGCATCGGGAGCCGAGGGAAATAATGTGGTGGGACTTCTTAGAATGTGCTATCAAAAGCGCGGGGTGTATGCTCTTTAGAGATAAGCGATATATAAACAGAGCACACAGGCTGAACCTGACATCACAGCAATAGTACAGAGTCATCACAGGCTGAAACAATAGATACCGCATCACAGCGTCTGAGACACTAGTCCAGAGTCATCACAGCAACAGATAGTAACTAGCACACAGTGAACAGATGTACAGCTCAGGCTGAGATACTAGTAACATCACAGCTATCGTCAAGATCAGTAGTTTAGGATCGCAACGATCGTGGGAGCAAGAGAAGGACTCCGGTATCAAAAACTATATTAAACCTTTGATATGAGTCCATCATCTGAGATACACTATACAAGAGCATCACAGTCTGAGACCATAGTAAACTACAATCAGGCGAGCTGCATGTACTCGAGCCTACAGTCTGAGACACACACGTACAGAGCCTCACGGTGAGATAGCATAACAGAGCTCACAGGCTCAGACCACACAGTAACATAGCATGCACAACGGCTCAACCACGGAACAGCTCCGTCAACACGTAACGAGCATCACGGGCTAGAACATAGCAAGCATAGCATCCGAGGCTAGGACAATCAGCCTACCAGCATCACAGGCTCAGACCCACAGTAACCAGAGCATACACCAGCTCAGCACATTACAATTAAGCTCATCACCAGAACAGGCTCCACAGCGGCTGAGATACATAGTAATCAGCATCACCACATATGAGAATGCATAAGTAACAAGCATGCACAGGCTGAGATTACATGATGCACATGAGCAATCATGCGAGCATGACAGACACCGGCTGTAGCTTCATAGTACTAAGCATGACAAGCTGAGACAAAAACCGTAAACGACATCCAGGACACTCATACATACATCACACGACTTAATACATAGAAGCATCACAGTGAGATCACTAGTAACGCAGCAGAGGTGAGATCATATTACCAGAGCCTCACAGCTGAGAGCACATAGTACGCAACTTGAACAATTTCACAATCGCTGATGCTGCCATATACTTAGATCATGACAGCTTGACACACAAACCGTACCAGAGCCCTATCAACACAGGCTCAATGACACACTGTACGAGTCATCACAAGTCTTAGAATACCTGTAACAGCATGCACATTGAGAATCATAGTAACAGAGCATGCCAGGCTGAGATACATAGTACCATAGCATCACATGCTGAGACACATAATAACAGAGCATGACAGACTGAGATACATTGTAACAACGCATCCCGGCTGAGACACTATAACTACATCACAGGCTGAGCTTCATAGTAAAATGCATCACTATCCTTCAGACCCATAGTAACCGCATCACATTGGCTGAGAATCATGTAACCGATGCATACAAGGCTGAAGACACACAGGACCAGAACATCACAGATCGAATAAGATACCGACATCGACGGCCAACTGATCTCAACCACACGCATAGCACACAGTGCTCACCACAGGCTGCAATACTTACCAGCAAGTCATCACATCCTAGAATGCTATACAGCAGCATCGACACAGGCTGAAACTATACAGTCAGTACAGCGAGAATAAACGCATCACAGGCTGAACTCATCATAAGCACCACATCACAGGCTGAGGACACTAGTACATACAGCATACAGGCTGAACATCACTAGTAACACCATCACTAGGCTGAAACATAGTACGAGCAGCAAACGCACTGAGATCATAGTAACCAGAAGCATCACGCTATAGACAACATAGTAAAGAACATCATACACAGGGGCTGAGATACATAGTCCGAGATCATGAACACTGAGCTACATATTACCAGAGCATCACATGCCGACTTCATACTACCATCATCAATCGCACACTCTGACACATTTCACATATTCATCCACATTCTTAGATACTCTTACACAGAATATAGCATCACAGGCTGAAAACTGCATACTAAAAAGAGCCATCACCAGCTGAGAACACTATGACAACAGCATTACCGGCTTATCTTCCTGTACCATATCATCACAATTCTTAGCTGGGTACTACCAGACATCACAGTCTGAGCTGGTTAGTACCAGAGCATCACAAGGCTGAGCAGCTTAGTACCTCATAACCCAACATTACACATTCTTATCTCCCTATTACGGCGACCAAGAGCATCACATTGTGAGCTGCATATACCAGAGTGCATCACATGCTGAGACACATAGTAAAGTATCATCCCATGTCTGATTCTTTCATATTACACCAACCCACCTCACATGTTCCCACTGCATATGTACAATCTCATCACAGGTTGAGCTGTAGTACAAAGACATCATCACTGGCTTGAGCTGCATAGTCCAAGACACTGCTGATCTGTCATAGTAACCATAGATCCCGTCTGACTGCAATAGGAACCAGATCATCCCATGCTGATACAACATATTACAAGATCACCACTGGCTGAGCTGGCATAGTACACATTCATCACAGGTTGAGCCTGCATAGTACACAAGTAGCATCAACCTTTTAGCTGCATATTACCAGAGTCTCACCTGGCTGAGCTGCATAGTACAAGAGCATCACAGGCTATCTGCATAGTAACCTAGAGCATCACAGGCTGAGCTGCATATACCAGACATCACGTCTAGAACACATCGTCAAGAGCATCACCTGTTGACTTCATAGTACACGAGATCACAGGCTGAAGCTGATAGTACCCAGCACACTGGCTGAGCTGCATAGTAAGAGCATCAACAGCTGAGCTGCAAATAGTACCAGAGCATCACAGGCTGAGACCATCGTACCAAAGCCTCACTGGCTGAGCTCTCATAGTACCAGAGCATCACATGCTGAGACACATAGTAACAGCATCACAGGCTGAGCTGCATAGTATCGATATCACCTGCTTAGCTGCATAGTACCAAGATCATCACAGGTTAGCTGCATATTACAAGTACATCACAGGGTTGAGCCTGCCCTAGTTACAAGGACATCACAGTCTGAATACACGAGAACAGCATCCCCACAGCTGAGAATCATAGTAACAGAGCATCACAGGCTGATACACACAGGAACAAACATCACAGGCTGAGATAAATAGTGACGCGAGGGGATATCATCACAATGGTGCCTAACTTTCATCCTCCCAGGACTATCCTCCCAACGCGTATACACATGTTTACAAACAGAGCATCACAGGCTTTAGATCATAGTTTTAAAAGAAGCATCACAGGCTGAACTGCATACTACCAGAGCATCCCTGCTGAGACACATAGTAACATCATTACAGGCTGAGAATCATAGTAACAAAGCATCACACCTGCTGGACCAACATCGTAAAAACAGGCATCCAGGCTGAGAATCATAGTAACAGAGCATCACAGGCTGAGACACATAGTAACAGAACATCACAGGCTGAGATACATAGTACCAGAGCATGACAGACTGAGATACATAGTACCAGATGTCCTCAAAAACCGCGAACTGCATCTACCAGATCATCACCACTCACTCTGAGACCCCTAGGTCACATATCATCACAGTCTTGAGAGTACATCTGACCGTGGGACTCATACTCATCACGGCTTAACTGCATACTATAAGAGCATCACAGGCTGAGACACATAGTAACAGCATTACAGGCTGAGCTGCATAGTACCAGAGCATCACAGGCTGAGCTGGGTAATACCAGAGCATCACAGGCTGAGCTGGTTAGTACCAGAGCATCACAGGCTGAGCAGCTTAGTACCACAGTATCACAGGCTGAGCTCCATAGTACCAGAGCATCACCATGTCTGAGCTTCAGTATTAAAACCAATCATCACAGGCTGGAACCCATAGTACAAATCTCACTACTTTGTGGTGGGCTGAGCTGCCTAGTACCCCACAAGCATCACAGGTTGAAGCTGCATAGTACAGAGCATCAAGGTTGAGCTGCTAGTACAAAGAACATCACTTGCTGGCGCATAGTACCAGATCCTCACTGGCTTAGCTGCATAGAACCATAGCATCACTATCTGAAGCTTCATATACCAGATCATAAGGCGGACCCATAGTAAAGAGCATCATCACTGGCTTGAGCTGCATAGTACCACGCATCACAGGTTTAGCTGCATAGTACAAGATCAATCACAGGTTGAGCTGCATAGTACAAGAACTCACTGGCTTAGCTGCATAATACCAGATCATCACTGGCTGAGCTTCATAGTACAGAGCATCACAGGCTTGAGCTGCTAGTACCACCGAGAAGCATCACAGGCTGATAACACATAGTCCAGACATCACTGGCTGAGCTGCATAGTCCCACAGCTCACAGGTTTTATCTGCATAGTACAAGAACATCACTGCTTGAGCTGCATTGTACCAAGATCCCACACACTGGCTTAGGCTGCATATTACCAGAGCATTCACCGCTGAGCGCCATAGTAAACCCAGAGCATCCCATGCTGAGACACATATTACCATAGCATTCAGTGGCTGAGCTGATAGTCCCTATAGCATCACATGCTAGAGACGCATACCGTACCAGAGCATCACTGGCATGAGCTGCATAGTACAAGAGTACACATTCTAGCTTCATCGTACCATATCATCACAGGTTTGAGCTGCATAGTACAAATCAATCACAGGTTGAGCTGCATAGTACAGAGCTGCACAGTTTTGAGCGCATAGTAAAGAACAAAATCCCTGGCTGAAGCTGCATAGTACCAGAGCATCACAGGCTGAGACACATAGTACAAGAGCATCACTGGCTGAGCTGCATAGTACAAGAGTATCACAGGCTGAGCTGCATAGTACCAGAGCATCACAGGTTGAGCTGCATAGTACAAGAGCATCACAGGTTGAGCTGCATAGTACAAGAGCATCACAGGTTGAGCTGCATAGTACCAGAGCATCACAGGTTGAGCTGCATAGTACAAGAGCATCACATTCTGAGCAGACGACCTGAGAGTTCAGGGTCCTGCTGGTACATGTGTTAATTATCTTCATTATCCAGTGGAAGAAAAAGTCCCAGGGCAATATTTGGCAAACATGTTTTACAGTAACTGGTAATCAGATCCAGAAGCTGATCAATTTGCCTATTTTATCCTGATCAATGAAACCTTTTGCAGATCAATACAATGTCTGGTATACCGTGATTAATCAGAACTCTTCGTGATCAATACTCTGCCTGGTTTAGCCTGACCAATCAGATCCCTCCTGGATGTGTTACTATATAACACCTGGTCTCTGTCATGTATGTAACCAAGTCTCTGGTCCCCTGCAGGATTTTGAGATGGATGTTGTTGCCATGGTGAATGACACAGTCGCTACAATGATCTCTTGTTACTATGAAGACCATCAGTGTGAAGTTGGCTTGATAGTGGGTGAGTAGTCACACTTTCTCTCACGCACCAAGTACATACATATACACATACACATGCACACACATACGTGTAAACATATAAATACATATACACACATTTACATACATTTACAACACACATATATAGTTCACAAATAAATTAACCTCTAGGGGGGTGGAATTAACAGCGGAGCTCTCGCTTTACCCTACCCCCTCTCCCCACAGGGACCGGCTGCAATGCGTGTTACATGGAGGAGATGCGCAATGTGGAGCTGGTGGAGGGGGAGGATGGACGCATGTGTGTGAACACGGAGTGGGGAGCGTTCGGGGACAGGGGGGAGCTGGAGGATTTCAGGCTGGAGTACGACAGAGTGGTGGACGAGGCTTCTGTAAATCCTGGTCAGCAGCTGTAAGCATACAAGGCCGTGACCCCATATGTCTGTGTCACTGTATCTCTATGCAGGGGATGGACCGACTACATATCTGGGCAGTTAATTGAGAGGGTTATTCCCTTTTTCAAAAGGATCGAGCAAACAGAAGAAGAAGTGGAGTATGTTTATATGTTAAAGATCTAAAAGCTATTATAAGGGAGGATGTTTATGAAGGGAATGATGAAAATGGATGAACCTTGTGGGTAGAAATTAGCAGTGAAGGTAAAAGTACAAAGAAAATGTTTGTAGGGATATGCTTTAAACCACCAAATATCTGTGAGTTTGAGGAAGCCAAAACACTTTTGCAAATGGAGAAGGCATCAAAACTAGGTCATGTTTGCATGATGGGCGATTTTAATTATCCAGACATATACTGGGGCAATGAGATTAGCATTACAACAAAAGGAAACAGGTTTTTGGGGGTGCTTAAAGACAGTTACATGACCCAAATTATTGAGGAACCAACCAGGAGAGGGGAAATACTGGATTTGGTAATATCAAACAATGTAGAAGTAATAAGAAATATCCAAGTCTGGAAACATTTGGGAAACGGTGATCTCATTTGAAATAAATTATCAAAGCCATATTACATGGGTTCAACAAAGACTTAAAATTTTGCAAAGGAAAATTTTAATAAACTGAGAAATAATCTGTGAGGAATAAATTGGGATGATGTTTTTGCAGGGGAAAATGTGGAAAATGAGCAGTCTAAACCAGCAGTGCGCAAACTGGGAGGCGCACCCCCCAGGAAGGGTGCTAGACTGACTGCAGGGGGCGTGGGGTTTACAGAGGCCCTGCGTGCTTCCCGAAGGCACTTAAATTAGGTGCCGGGGAAGCGGCGAGGGCCTCTGTAAACCTCACTTACCTTGGCTCCGGCGGCTTCTTAGACACGTCGCCATGGCAGCGCGGCAGCAAATGACGCTTCGAGGTCATGTGACGTCCCATGGCAACGTGACGTCATGACACCGGAGCCGAGGTAAGGGGGGGGGGGGAGCGCGGAGAGAGGGGAACTGCCGGCAGGGTGGCGCAGGGAAAAAAGGTTTGTGCTCCCCTGGTCTAAACCAATGTGGCTAAATAAACAGGTAGGGGAGGAAATGGAAAAGAAGAGGCAGACGTTTAGATTCTTAAAGTCAGAAGGGACGGAGGCATCATCAGAATTATAAGCAATGTAACAAAAGTTGCAAAAGGGCAATCAAATAAGCAAAAATTGCAAATGTAAAAAGGATTGCAATAGAAAGTAAGATCAACCCTAAAACGTTCTTTAATTACCTTAATAACAAACAAAAAAAAAAAAATATTTGACCCTTTCAGTGTGAGATGGGTAGGAAAATTATTGGAGATAAGGAAAAGCAGAGGTATTAAACACATTCTTTGCCTCTGTATTTACCAGGGAAGAATCAACTGCAATAATAGTGCCGCAGGAGGAAGCCAATCGTTACATTAACTAACAATTTGGTTAACTGAGGAAGAAGTTCATAAGCTGCTTGATAAAATTAAAGTAAACAAGGCACCTGGCCCCGATGGCATACATCCAAGAGTTCTCAAGGAGTTAAGTTCAGTAATAGCCAAACCATTACATTCAATATTCAAGGACTCCATTTCCACAGGCTCGGTACCACAAGATTGGCGTAAAGCAGACGTGGTGTCTATATTTAAAAAGGGAGCTATATCACAACCGGCTTACAGGCTTACAGACCTGTAAGCCTTACTTCAATAGTGGGGAAACTACTTGAAGGTTTAATACGAGATAATATTCAGGAATATCTAATGGAAAACAAAATCATTAGTAATAGTCAGCATGGATTTATGAAGGATAGATCTTGCCAAACTAACCTTATTAGTTTCTTGAGGAGGTAAGTAGGAATTTAGACCAGGGTAATGCAGTTGATGTGGTCTACTTAGATACAGTTCCCCACAAGAGGTTAGTGTACAAAATAAAGCAAATTGGACTCGGTAAAAATATTTGCACCTGTATTGAAAACTGGTTGAAGGATAGACAACAGAGAGTTGTCGTAAATGGAACTTTTTCAGGTTGGGCTAAAGTTGTGAGTGGAGTACCTCAGGGATCGGTACTGGGACCCCTGCTTTTTAACTTGTTTATTAGTAACCTTGAGGTTGGCATAGAGAGCAAAGTCTCTATCTTTGCTTATGACACCAAAGTGTGTAAGGTAATAGAATCAGAGCATGATGTAATTTCTCTCCAGAAGGACTTGGACTTGGAAACGTGGGCAGGTAAATGGCAGATAAGGTTTAATACAGATAAATGTAAGGTTATGCATTTGGGAAACAAGAATAAATAGGTAACTTACAAATTAAATTGGGATACATTAGGAGAATCCTTGATGGAGAAGGATTTAGGAGTGCTGGTAGACAGCAGGCTAAGCAATAGTGCCCAAAGTCATGCAGTAGCTGCAAAGGCGAACAAGATCTTATCTTGCATTAAGCAGGGAATGGATGGAAAGGAAGTAAACATATTGTAATTATGCCCCTCTATAAAGCATTAGTAAGACCACACCATGAATATGAAGTACAGTTTTGGGCACCACTTCATAGAAAAAACATTATGGAACTAGAAAAACAGCAGAGAAGAGCCAACAAATTAATAAAGGGGATGGACAATCTAACTTATGAGGAGAGGCTAGCTAAATTAGATTTATTTTCATTAGAAAAGAAAAGCATCTAAGAGGGGATATAATAACTATATACAAATATATTCAGGGACAGTACAAGGAGCTTTCAAAAGGAGTATTCATCCCAAGGGCAGTACAAATCACACGGGGTTAAGGTTGGAGGAAAGGAAATTTCACCAGTAACAAAGGAAAGGGTTCTTTACAGCAGGGAAGTGCAAACTTTTTCTGCTGCGCACCCTGTCATACCTGTCTCGATGCACACGCCCCCCTCCCTGCCTTAGAGCTGCGTCAAATGACGCCACGGGCCATGTAACGTCACGTCACATGACCCGCAGCGTCATTTGACACGTGTGATGTCACATTTCATGACCCCACAGTTGCCATGGCGACGCGCCACAGAGCGTCTGCATCTGGGTCAGTAAAGAGTTGCAGAGGCCTCGCGATCCCCGGCATTTAATTTAAATGCCGAGGGGAAGAGCGCGGGGCCTCTGCAACCGCCCGCACCCCCCCCCCCCCCAGCACAATCTCTCGCCCCCCTGTTTGCGCACCCCTCCTTTACAGTAAGGGCAGTTAAAATGTGAAATTCATTACCCATGGAAACTGTTATGGCAGATACAATAAATATCTTTAAAAAAAAAAGGTTGGGCATCTTTTTAGAAAGGAAAGGTATACAGGGATATAACTAATAATTAAACATGGGAAGGATGTTGATCCAGGAAGTTATCTTATTCACAATATTTGGAGTCAGAAAGGAATTTATTTTTCCTCCTATGAGACATCATTAGATGATATTTCATGGGGGTGTTCTGTTTCCCTTTCTCTGGATCAATATACTGAAAGCATAAAGTACTGTATCTATCGACTAAATTTAGCATAGGTTGATCTTGATGGACGTATGTCTTTTTTCTCTGTAAACCCCACGCCCCCTGCATTTTGCGCACCCCTGATGTAACATATCACATAGCTGCCTTCTGTCTGTGTCACTGGGTCAACCTGCGGTTGAAGGGACGACTCCATGTCACATAGATCCTTTCTGTGTCACCCTGCAAGGGAACCCTAGGTGTTGTGGTGAAGCGGTGTCTCTGGTTGGGTGTTAGGGGGTACCGGTGTCTCTGGTTGGGTGTTCTCTCTCGGTCTCACCCCCAGTCAAATAACTGTTCCTCCACCCAGAGCAGCTATGAGAAGATGATCAGAGGGAAGTACATAGGGGACGTGACCCCTGCTGTCACTGTGTCACTCTGCAGGGGGGGGGGGGAGGGAAGAGACTCCGTGGCCCTTATTCTATAAAGTGTTTAAGTGCCGATCCTCCCTAGAAAGCCACATTGAAGTCAAAGGAGCTTTCCGTATAACAGCACTGAATCAACGTACTCTTACTTTAGAGAATAAGGACCCCTGTCACATTAGTCCTTTTTCTCTGTCACTGTGTCCTCCTGCTGTGGGATGAACAGACTCTATGTCCAAAAGGTCTGCCTGAGTATGCAAGCAGGTTCAGTAGGTTGTGTCTCTGGGTAGTTGGGGTGTGGCTGTATCTCTGGGTGTTGGGGTGTACCTGTTCTTCTGGGTAGCTGGGGAGAGACGGTGTATCTAGGTCTTGAGGTGTAGCTGTGTCTCTGAGCGTTGGGTGTAGCTGTGGCTCTGATTGGGTTTTGGTGTGTAGCTGTGTCTCTGGTTGGGTGTTAATGGTGTCTATGGTTGGGTTTTGGAGAGTACCCGTGGCTCGGGTGGATGTTGGGAAGTAGCTGTTTCTTTGGGTGCTGAGGTTTAGCTGTGTTTTGGTTGGGTGTGGCTCTGGGTGTTGGGGTGTGGCTGTGTTTCTGGGTGCTGAGGTGTAGCTGTGTCTCTAGGTGTTGGGGGGTAGCTGTGTCTCTTGTTAGGTGTTGGGGTGCAGCTACATCTCTGGTTTGGTGTCAGGGTGTAGCTGTTTCTCATGGTGGATATTGGGGTTTATCTATGTCTGGGTGTTGCAGTGTGGCTGTGCTTGTGGATGCTTGTGTGTAGCTGGGCTCTTGTTGGGTGTTTGGAGGGAGTTGTATCCCTGGGTGTTAGAGGGTAGCTGAGTCCCTGGATGTTGGGGTGCAACTGTGTGTCTGTGTGTGTCTCTCGGTATTAGGTTGTAGCTGTGTTTCCAGATGTTGAGGTGTAGCTGTGTCTCTGGTGGGTGTTGGTGTGTAGCTGTGTCTCTGGGTGGGTGTTGGGGGTGTTTCTGTGTCTCTAGTTTGATGTTGGGGTGTACCTGTGTCTCTTGTTGGGATTCGGGTATAGCTGTGTTTTGGTGGGTGTTGGGGTTTATTTGTGTCTCTGGATAGTTTGGGTGTAGCTGTGTTTATGGATGGGTGTTGGGGTGTAGCTGTGTCTGTGGTTGGGTGTTGGGGTTTAGCAGTGTTTCTGGGTACGTGTTGGGGTTTAGCTCTGTCTCTAGGTAGGTGTTGGGGTTTATCTGTGTCTCTGGGTAGGTGTTGGGGTTTTAACTTTGTCTCTGGGTAGTTGGACTGCAGCTGTGTCTGGTTGGGATGTAGCTGTGTCTCTGGTAAGTTGGGGTGTAGCTGTGTCTCCGGGTGGCTATTGGCGTGTATCTGTGTCTCTATGTGGCTGTTGGCATGGAGCTATGTCTGTCACTGTTGAGGTGTAGCTGTTTATCTGGGTTGCTATTGGGGGGTATCTGAGTCTCTGGTCAGTTGGGATGTAGTTCTGTCTCCAGTTGGGTGTTCCCTCTTTCCTTAACCCTAGTCTAACACCCATTCCTCCCCCGGAGCAGCTATGAGAAGATGATTGGAGGGAAGTACATGGGGGAGCTAGTGAGGTTGGTCCTGCTGAAGATGGTGAATGAGAACCTGCTGTTTGGAGGCGAAGCATCTGACAAACTAAAGACCAGAGGAGCCTTCGAAACACAGTTTGTGTCCCAGATAGAAGGGTAAAGAGACCAAACACAGCCCTCCTTACTCTGACACTGACCCCTCTCCTCACACTTACCACTTTCCTCCTCCTTACTACCAGCTCTGTACTGCCCCTTCTGCTCTGCACTCCTCTCTTCTGACCCCTATACCTCTATCCTGTCTCTCTCTACTGCCCTTCTCTTTCCTCTCACCTCTCTCCTATCCCAGTCTCTTCCCTACTATCTCTCAGTCCACTCTCTCCCTCTCCCACCCACGTGCAGAGACTCTTCGGATTTCAAGCAGACTTCTAACATTCTGCACACACTGGATGTGCAGCCCACACCGAGGGACTGCCACTGTGTGCGCCTAGCGTGTGAGAGCGTGTCCACCCGTGCCGCCGTAATGTGCTCCTCTGGCCTCGCCGGGGTCGTGAACCTCATGCGGCAGAACCGCGGAGAGGAGCTGCTCCGAATCACAGTGGGGGTGGATGGCTCAGTCTACAAACTGCACCCCAGGTGAGAAGAAGCAGATGTGACCAGAAGTCCCATACCTTTACCCTGATGCTATAAAGTAGGGGAGGAAAGTTTTGGAAATATTGCTACACTATGGCATATTTAAAATGTTCACATTATTCTATAAGATTATGATATATAATGATATGATATTATAATTACCTTTTTAATTATTAAATTAGAAAAGGATATAAATTATATCAGTCATCGATGCATTTTTTGGAAGGCACTGGGTCCCATAGCACACAGGTCAAAAGTCACTGCCTTAAAACATTACAGCCCATATTTACTAAGTGGTGCTAAACCATAAGGCGCCATACAGCCCATTCAAGGAAGTGGGTCAGAGGGTGTCTTCTGGCTGAGACCGCTTAGTAAATGGGCCCTGCCTCTCTACTAAAGGTAGCCACTCACCTGTTCTCCCCTGTCGCCCTCTCCACTGGGACACTGTTCCATGCACCCACCACCCTCTCAGCGAAGAATCATCTCTTCTCTCATTCCAGCTTCAAAGCCAAGTTCCACGCTATGGTGCATACACTGACTCCAGGCTGTGAGATCATCTTCATCCAATCAGAGGAGGGCAGCGGCCGGGGGGCTGCTCTTGTCTCGGCGGTGGCATACAAGATGGCCGCTCTTATTGGTCATTAGCGAGCGTTCCAGCCAGGGGATCCACCCCTTCCTCCCCCTCCGCACACAACCACCCAACTCTGCTTCCCACAGACCTGCAGAGCGTTGCTTCATTAATAACTATGCCGCCGCAGAACACCCCTGCAGTGCATTGATCCAACCCTGCACCTTATTATATTATGTATATCTGCAGACTATTGCTCCTTCAGTTAGAGCCCTGAGTGTGTCACCACACAGGCGCTAATTACTCGTGTGGTAATATCTGCAATAAGAAGCCACATAATGACCGACTCCCAGGCGCCCCATTTATATTCCGATGCCAAACAGCATTATCTTCCATGGCAGAGACGAAAACCACGTGTCGGAAACGTTTTAACATCAAGTCCGTTGTTTATAAACGAGCACCACCATCCATCTTACGCTTAAATATTTCATGTGCGTGGCTGCCCCACTTTTTGAATGATTATGTAGTGCAGTAGGAGAGGTTAGTGAGCAGGCCTGTCTCCTCTGACTGGTTTGGGGTTAGTCTCATGGATTATTAGCACCAGCATCTCATAGATTTCAGTGGAGTCTCACTGATAACAGTCTGCACTTTTCCATCAAGATAACATTTTGTTTTGTCCCAGAAACCGCGCTGATGTTGGAGGTTGACAGCTCTGGCATCACTGTGTGTTTTAGGTGACTGCAATCTTGTTCATTTAAACCAAACCGGCCAGTCTGGGAGTAACACTGACCCCATGCGTCTTGCTGGGATGTTATCTGTGTGGAAGCTCCAGCGGTCTCTGCAGACCACCTTATTCGTCCCTTTTCACCTCCCCAGTTTAGGACTCTCAGGTAACCTCCATTCCCACAGGGCCTATCACAGATAGGTGCAGTTCCCAGTGGAAAACACTCTCACCCTCCCCCGGAAGAACTACAGCCTCAGGGAGGAGTATAACACAGATAACTTGGGTCTTTAATCTTTATAGTACAGCATCAGCATACTGACATCATACAGTATACCTCAGTACACTATCTTCTCTTTGTAGCAAGAGAGATTATCCCCACTGGACCCTACATAACCTAGCCGAGTGTCACCTCTCAGCTTGATCTTCTCTTGGTCAACCCCCAGGGCTTGAGGCCCCAAAGGTCTATCCCTGTCTCCCACACGCCCTGGTGGAGCATGGGGTAGGTGATCCCACTCCCCTGAGGGAGGGGGTAGAAGGTGAACCAGAGCCCTGGCTCCACACTTCTACAACTACTAAATTTGGAGCTGGAGACCCTTTTTGTTACCAGAGGAGGGCTCCAGGTCTCAGCCCCGTATGGGCAGTACCCAGGCCAAAAGCCCTGTAACAACTGTATGCAGATGTCATGTTTATACCAACCAACATCTGACCACTTCTTTCAGGAAGATTTGCCACGAGGGGTGTGATTTCCTCTGACTGCTCCGTTCTGAATATCAGTATATGTTAAACAGGAGTTTGCACAGGCAAAGCCCCCTCTCCTTCCTCTAAAGCGCCTCCAGGACAGGGGGACTAGAGGTTACGTAAACACTTGATTGACAAGTGCACCCCCCCCCCCCATTCATAGGCCCCCGATTAAAAGAAAATTCTTAATTTCCAAATAAGCCGAAACTGGCGAATCTTTGCTTTTAGTCTGGTTACATTTGTATATGGAAGACAAGTATATCGAAAAGTTGTTTTTTAAAAAATAAAAAAAATTGTGTGTGCGCAAACTAACAAGGATTGCACCTTTTTTAAATAACCAGCTGGGGACGGGTTCAGGTAATGGGGACAGACTACAGACCCTACCTTTTTATTATAGATTATGCTGCTTTAATTAATGAGCCAGACACAGCTGTTATGCAGGCCTACAGTGGATACACCCATGTACTGACTTCATTCCCCGTGTGTCTTTGGCCACGCGTGTATCAAAGTGTAACCGTGAATGTTAACCTGCTGCTATATCAAACACAGGTGAAGATAGAATGTGTTTGTGCTTTTCGAGTTTATGCGGGGTCACTTTTATCTGACAAAGGGTGCCTCACCCAGATCTGTATGTGTCAGAATATTATCCCTGGATATTAAATCAGCAGTCTTTACTTACTTTAGGATATCTCTTCTTGTCCTTTCCAAGGCAGTTTTTATTTTTTAAATCTGATTCTTTGTTCAAGAGATATAACTGTTTAAAATATTAACTGTCCGGGAGATTTCAATGGAGCTCTCCACTCAGTGGAGAAATAGTATACTAATAAAAGCCAATTGGCCAAAAAATAATAAAGTTTTATTATTAGAATGACGACAAAAATTACTTACAAATATAACCCATTCAAAAGTATAAGTATTAGTATACTATTTCTCCACTGAGTGGGGGATGTGTGCTACTGGTCACCTATATCCTCTATAATATGTACATTTAGACAGGACTATTAAGTCGTACGCATATCTTTAAGATTTGACAGAGTGCAACCAGCAGTCTAAAGGTTACCATGGTACCCCCATGATTTATATATACAGGCAGTCCTCGGTTATCCGACACAATGCGTTACTCAAAATTGCGTTGTAAAGCGAAACACGTTTTCCCATAGGAACACTGTTTAAATGAAAGGTTCCGTTCCTGAAGGCATTTTTAACACTAAAATACACCAAATATTTTACGCAGGCAATAAGATATGCAGCACACACATAAATTATATAGTGTATATACTGTATTATATATATAACATAATAAATCATATATTATATAGTATAATATAATATTATATAGTATAATATTATATATATATATGCTCTTACAAAGCTTTGCAACGTTGTTTATGTGAATGTGTATATATATATACACACATACACAACGTTGCAAAGCGTCGTAAGAGCGTTGGATAAGCCATTTTGGCGTTGTAAAAATGAATATAGGTATTCATTGCATAGCGTTCGATAAGCCATTCGTTGTAAAGTGAAGCGTTGTAAAACGAGGACTGCCTGTATATATATATTTTTTTATTTATTTAAAAAATAACATTTTTTAAAGAGCTGGTCTTGCTCAGGGGACAAGATACTAACATTTATATCAGGTAAACATATATAGCTTATGTGGGTGAGGGGGATTGATGCTTTAATGTACCAGGGGACGGGCACCCATTATCCAGACAAAAGGGCCCTTCCAAGTCCTAGTTTCTCTGTGTAATGTTAGTATTATTATTATATCATTTTATGTTCGGTATTGCTTCATTTTGGAGTAGTAATTAATTTATTGTTAAATATCACATTATTATGTATATATGTATTTGTTTTCTAAAAAAATTAGATAATTTGTGTTTAATCTATTGGTCAATTTCAGGTTTTAAATTGTTGTTAAAGAATAAACTGCCCCCTCCCCCCCCCCCCCCCTCCTCGGCAATAGAACATTTCGTTCTCTGTTGATCATGTGTTGTGTTGAGTTATGATGTCATAGGGTTTCTGTGACAGGAAGAGCCTCTGCACAGGACAGCTGTGACCCCACGGCAAAATGCTAATAATGTATTCAACTGACAAATCTCCATCTGCGCCATCAGCGTATGTACATGCAGATGTTATATGGACCCAGAAAACGTATGGGACGCAGCAGGGATGTTTCCTTATATAGGTTTATAAAATGTATTATTTTTACAGTATGGCTATTATAAATAATATGACACAAATCATTTATAGTTACTAACACCAGTAATAAATAAATCCAAAATACAACACGATGCGTCAAAAATAATTTAAAAACAAAATATTGTGTCTCCATGCGTATTAAGCACGTTTATGGAGGTTTGTATTACTTTAAGCACTAAATTATTGACGCGCATATTTAAACAATTAAATCTTATTACATGGTCCTTAATGTATCATATTAGATTGATTGTATTTTGTCCCTGCGTTATTCTGGGAGTGTCAGTAACGCACATATTACAATGGGTTGTGTTAGATTTCATGTCTGTCGTTTTTATTAGTGCATAATCGCTATGTCAGTTGTAAGGTGCATCAGAAACTTTATTACGAAACGTCTAAAAAGGCTGAAGGAGCGGCTCAGTGAGTAAAGGCACTGATTGATAACAATGACGAGTTTGAATCAGGGAAACATGCTTCAAAGCCCGGTGTCCGCTCCTTGTGACCTTGGGCAAGTCACTTTATCTCCCCTGTGCCTGAGAAAGATTCTCAGCTCTATGTACAATGCTGCATACACTGACACACCAGAAAAAAAGGAAACGGAGAGAAACTATTTGTCTATCAAACCAAACGTGCCTATAGCCAGACTGCGATGTTCTCCGAATCCTCGAGGGCTGTGTGACCTCGTGGAAAGTCTTCTTCTTTGCCTTTTATCTCATGACCTAAGCATCAAATGCATTTAACTTAACCCCTTTGATGCCAGAAGTGGCAGTGACACATTGTGATAGAACACACAGAGCGATATAAAAACCACGTAGAACGATATAGTAACATGCAAAGTGATAGCATAACACTGCTTAATATTACCGTATAACACACAGAGCAATGCGTTGAATACTTCCCTGGCAGAGGGGGTTAATAAAAAGTGAATTATGTGCAGTTTAGACCAGTCTTTTTCAAACAGGGTTCCTAGGCACCCTCGGGTTCCCTGGGCATGTCTGAAAGGTTCCCTGCAATTTTCTGGTCATTTGAAAATTGTATCAAATACAGAAGAATTCACAATGCATCTGATCACGGACGCGCTATTAGAGATGGTTGGGGGTTCCTCAGAATTTCATTTATGGTTCCTTAACCAAAAAAAGGTTGGAAACCACTGGTTTAGAGACTGGCTTATGTGTAATAGGCTTGTAGTTGCATTTTGTTTTGTTCCACTACAGAAGCATCTTTCTGTAATACTAATAAATGCAGCATTTACTTGCAAACTTGTTCTCACTGTCTTGTGTTATACAGTATAATTATATAATGTTACTTTATCCTTACACCACACAGGGAGCGTCCTTACTAAATTACATCAGTGAAACACACTAACACCCTTAGGGTAGGTCCATACTGCCGCAGACCGGGCGGAGGCGTTTGCGCGGGGCGCGGTCAAATTGCCTAAAGGTATTGATCGTGCCCATAGACCACGCTGGCGGCATCAGGAGGTGGCGCACGTTAGGTGAGAAATCAGTTGAAACTGATTTCTCAGCGCTACTGCCAGGTCACGTGAACGGTTCGCCCAATGAGGGCGAACCAGCTCCGTGACGCCCCTAGGCACGCCCCCCACAGCGCGTCTACCATGGGCCGAAAACACAACCGCTTCACACGGGTGACGTCACACGGGCGAAGGCTGTATGGCCTTAGCCTAAGGCTGTGCTTATAGTACCGGTGACGCGACATCGCGGCAAAACAAATGTATTGCCGCCGTCGCATGTGCTTATAGTAGAAGCGACGTGACGTAGCGACGGCTTGGTCGCGATCGCTAGAAGTCGTCAATTTGATTTTTCCGGTGACCGCAGCGTGACGTCACCGTCGCCGGCACTATAAACTCAGCCTTATACAGGGTACACACAGTGTAAATTTACCTGCCAAAGCAAATAATGTGACAATGTAATTCCTGGTCTGAAGATGTTGTTATATGTACCTAAATAATCTCTCATATAATATGGCTACATAGTACCTTGTGTGTTTCATGGTTTAGGATTTGTATACATGCAGAATATACAGTACACACAGGTTTCATTAAGGGCGGTGCGAAGGAATGAGACGTGACAATACTGCAGTGAGAGAGTTTGGAGGTGCTAAGGTTGGTAATACAGTAATAATGGGTAGCTTTACGGCAGTAACGTATGATTATCTGCAGGTCGCTCTGGAATCTGGGCTCTTTTGTTCTTATCTCTCCTCGCTCTGTAGGGCCTTGTTTGGTTCTGTTCCTCAGCTCCTGTGCTATTTTAGCTGCGGGTGAGATAAGGTGGAGTATATAGTGGGGGTCTGAGGAGCAGGGGGCCGGTGATAGCAGAAGAGCAGAGAGATGGTGAGTAACCTGTGCGTGCTGTGAGTATGTACCCATTATACTAAACCCAAACATCAGCTGGACGGACCCCCCCTCCACCCACTGATCTGTCACTGCACCTCCATCCTACCCTGCAGATCCACTACTATTCTTGTACTGAACCCACACACAGCTGTCACTGCACCTCTATCCTGCCCTGCAGATCCACAACTATTCTTGTACTCAGTCAACATACAAACACACAAACACAACTCTGTCACTGCATCTACATCCTTCCCTGCAGCCTACTCTGCTATTCCTGTACTGAACCGACACGCACAGCTGTCACTGCACCTCCTCCCTGCCCTGCAGCACCCTCTATTATTCCTGTTCATACTGCCCCCCCCCCCCCCCACACACACACAGCTTTGTCACTGCACCTCTATCCTGCCATGCAGAACCATCACCTGTTCCAGTACTGACTCCACACAAACACACACAGCTTTGTCACTGCACCTTTACCCTGCCTTCCAGTCTGCCTCTGTTATTCCTGTACTGACCCCACACACCTCTATCCCTACACCTACTTCCTGTCCTGCAACCCAGTCTGCTACTCCTGCAGTGACCTCTCTTCACATACGCACACAGCACTGTCCGTGCACCGCCACCCTGCCCTACTCACCCTCTTCTATCCCTGTACTGACAACACACATACACCTGCATCCTGCCCTCTGCTCCCTCCTCTCCCTCTGTCTCATGTGCTTCCCCATATTTTCTGCAGGCCAGCAGGAAAGCGGTGACGCGAGGGAAGGCTGCTGCTAAACGAGCTCAGCGCGGCTCTTCCAACGTCTTCTCCATGTTTGAGCAGTCGCAGATCCAGGAGTTCAAGGAGGTGCGGAGCCAATACACAGCACCCCCTGTCGCCAGATCTGCAGAGCATCCCCTCACCAGACCTGCAGAATATCTATAACAACCTGTATCACGACATAGACCTGCCGAACATCGCTCTAACAAATGTATCATGACATAGACTTGCAGAACATCGCTCTAACAAATGTATCATGACATAGACTTGCAGAACATAGCTCTTACAAATGTATCATGACATAGACCTGAAGAATGAACATCTCTCTAACAACCTGTGTTATGACATAGACCTGGAGAACATCGCTCTATTAACTGCATCATGACAGACTTACAGAGCATTGCTCTAATAACTTATATCCAAACACTGACCTGCAGAACATTGCTCCGATAGCCGTATCATGACATAGACCTGCAGAACATCGCTCTGATCGCCATATCATGACATAGACCTGCAGAACATCGCTCTGATCGCCATATCATGACATAGAGCTGCAGAACATCGCTCTGATCGCCATATCATGACATAGAGCTGCAGAGCTCTATAACTGCTCAGGCTTCAGGAACAGTGGTCTGGAATAACCTGGGACTGTAATTCAGAATGATTTAAGCAATATATTTAGGCCATGACAAGAGCAGATCTGTAAAAAAAAAATACTCAATAGTTTAAATATGGGAATTGAAGTTTGTAAATACTAAGGCAGTGGTACTCCAGGCGTGAAGATAAAGTTACTCTATACCCCCGCCTAGTACCATTACACTTCCACCACCGGTTCTTGGGATATGAATATCGTGTGGTTTAAAATTAATATATTTATTGGGGGAGCGGCCCATGTAACACTGAAGAGGGGGGTCTTAACCCATTCACTGCCAGAGGGACAATGACTGTGCTTTTCCAGGCGTTCAGCTGTATTGATCAGAATCGTGACGGGATTATCACCAAATCCGACCTGAAAGAGACCTACATGCAGCTGGGTAAGTTTCCCATTTGTGCAACAGCAAGAAAACATGAGTGGTACTGTAATGTCTGATCCATAAAGAGTAAAAAAAAAAAACATTCTTGATAAAGTGGGGAGAGGTATCTGCTTCTGGTTTTATACCAATCGCTTATTCGGTAGAAGAAAAGAAAATGCACTTTTTAGACATACTAAATTTTATGCACTCATTTTATATAAAGTAGTTTGACTTTCTACCACCTTAGAACTATCAGTCTCTCATCACGGCTTTTGATGCCCATTGGCCAATGGGTTATGTATAATTTGGTATGCCTTTTTTATTTGGAGAACACTATGGTGGCCCAACTTCCTGTACATAGACTCTTGGGTTTTGACATCACTTCCTGTGCATGCAATTTTGACATATGACATAATTTCCTGCTCTTGACTTCACTGCTTTTTTTTTTTTCTTGCTCCCTCAGGTAAGATGAATACAAATGACGAGGAGCTGGAAGAAATGCTGAAAGAGGGGAAGGGACCGATCAACTTCACAGTGTTCCTGTCGCTGTTTGGTGAGAAGCTTAATGGTGAGTGAAGGAGACCCATTGCTCCCAATGACATCATGGCATGACATGTCCCCTCTGTCACTGCCATTCTCTGTCCCTTATTTCAATGTCATGTGACTGTCTCTTTCGACTCTCTCACACTCCCTTTATCCCCTATATGCTCTTTCCTCTGTATGACTGTCCCATCTCCCATGCTCTCTCTGTCCCCTTGGTTCTACCACCGGAAATCAGACACATTTGTTACTCCCAGCAGTAATGCAGTCAGTCTCCAGTCCCTCCCAGCATGCACCTCACTCCTATCTTTGGATCTCGATTCCCAGGAACAGACCCAGAAGATTCTATCCTTGGTGCCTTCAAACTGCTGGACCCTGACAGTACTGGCAATGTCAACAAAGACGAGTGAGTCCAACCAGATCCAGGGGAGGATGCAACAAGGCATCTCTGGGATGGCGCAGCTCTGCTTCACAATGTATTGAAGGTTTTCTCTGGCAGGGAATGAGTCGAACTAATTTGCTCCCTATTCTCGTTTCCAGGTTAAAGAATCTGCTGATGACCCAGGCAGACAGGTTCACAGCAGAGGAGGTGAGCAGCTTTTGCCCCTCCCTAGTTGGGCTCCCTCTAGTTGTGAGGCAGGTGTGCACTGCACTTTGGAGTAAAACGTTGTCAAAACACACCTGAAAAGTATTGCGCCTCTCAATAAAACTGGTTTATAGAAATGGGGGAAGATTTAATACAATAAGACAGGAAAAAATTATGCAATTTGATACATCCTATTACCACATGTTCTTATTATAAAGCCACCTATTGTAGTATATAACCACTTCCCATAACTCCTCTTATTGCTGCATATAACCACTTCCCATAACTCCTCTTATTGCTTGATATAACCGCTCCCTATAACTCCTATTGCTCCATGTAACCACTTCCTATTACACCATATAACCCCTCCCAATAACTCCTAATGATCCATATAACCGTTCCCTATAACTCCTCCTATTGCTCCATATAACCACTCCCTATAACTCCTCCTATTGCTCCATATAACTCCTTCTATTTCTCCATGTAACTGCTACATAGAACACATATTGCCTCATAGAACCGCTCCCTATAACTCCAACCTTCATTGATTTACTACTACAACAACGACGACTCCTCATATTACTCCATATAACTGCTCACTATAAGTCCCTCTTTTGCTCTAAAACCCTGAATCTGCTGTTTGACTTCTTCTTTAAGATGGGAGATATTAATGGCGTCTCCTCATAGGTGGAGCAGATGTTTGCTGTGACTCCGATTGATGTGGCCGGAAATATCGACTACAAGTCATTGTGTTACATCATCACACACGGAGATGAGAAGGAAGACTCTTAAAAGGCCGGCGTAGAGACGCTGTGAAGTTGCCTTCTCAAGCATTGAATTAAAATGTTCTTTTTTTTATACAACACGATTCAGTTGATTTTTTTTTTTTTTTTAAAGGAATAATTGTATATGTCCATCACCAAAAAGTAGCTCTCTGTGCATTAGAACTGCAGGAGAAGACTTTTAGACAAAAAAAAAAAAGTAGCTGTACTGTGCATTAGAACTGCAGGGGAAGTTTTTTTTTTTATAGAGATTCCAACTTCCAATGACCCAAATACATGTGATCTTTAGTGTTCAGGGTCAAAATATGACTTTAATATGTTTCCCTGCGAGGGAAAAGAAATAAGATCTATTCAATTGGATGGGACTAAAATCTCCAGTGTGGGAAGAGGGAGACACAGCATATGAAATAAAACCTACGAATTAGAATGGAAGTGAGAGAGAAGTGCAGAAACGAAGAGACAATTTCGTCTTTACAATAAAGAAGGCGAAGTTTAGGTCTGTGATATAAACTTGGCGCAATTTCTATCACACGTCCACCACTTTCCCTGTGATATAGCACGTGATAGAACATTGAAAGCTGAGAGAGGGAGAAAAGGTGCTCAGGATAAATAGGAAGAAGGGGGTAAGATGGTCCGTGGTTCACAGCAACTTCAGCAGCCAACGCATGGATGTCTAAAAAAACTTTATTGATCGCTAGCAGCAAACATCAGGCAACCACTCTAACATGTTTCGTCCAGGCTATGGACTTTTTCAAAGAGTGCTGATAGTGTATGGCAGCCAAATAGATATAGGGAGTGGTGAGTGTATGCCACCAATAGAAACAGGGAACGTATTTAAACCTCACCTGTGGTAGATTAATCATTAAAGTGGATAACTATCTCCCCAACAATCCCCATAGCAATGGCTGCACAACAAGGTATTTACAACATACACATGAAAAATCTTAAAAACAAAACAGAACATATAATGGATAAATTTAAAAACACAACTACTGATGTTTTAAGTTACCAGCATCATTATTATTATATAAAGCTATATCAATTAATGGAAGTATACAGATGTATAACAAAGGATTTCATATATCTAGTACTTATAAAATCTTTTTTGTACTTATAAAGCATTTTCAGTATCAAGATTCACTTTAAAGGGATATAAACATTTTATCAATTTATTCACATAATTCATATCCATGAATACAGTGGCAACCGCATGACAGACAGTAACTTAATATGTCACCTCCCAGATCACAATGTAATTGGGTGAACACTGTGAACCCACCCCAAAACTTAGCCATTACCCCATCAGGAAGTGTTTCAGTTCCCACTCCTGATTGATGCCGGCCGGATGGAGTGTGTTCAGAGTGTACACCCAATACATTTCCTGTTTATTTAATACCCCCTCTCTATGGCCTCCTCTAGCGTTACAAGGGATATGTTCAATTGCCATATAGGAAAAGTTGGCTATTCCCCCTTTAGGGCATCTGGAGAAGTGTCTGGGAACTGGATGAGACACATCATTCTTTTTAATAAGCCTGACATGCTCGGCAATGCGGG
>WSYH01019231.1:0-10326 GCA_036426205.1 Ascaphus truei
CTATTTCCCCCCTAAATCAAGATTTTCGGGGCAGCTTTTTAATGACTTTTAACAGTTTCTCCATGTGACCCCTACACAATATGCTGTGAATGCAAAGGGAACAAAATATTCCTCAGCAAGGGGAGGACGGCTTCACCGCTAGGGGAGTCAGACGGCCCCTTTGGAAGTGACATAGCTCCTGGTATGCCAGCAACTTATGCTCTTTAACCACTGACCAAATATACAAATACGCTGATACATATTCACAGACACACTGATACACACACGGATACACACACATTAACACAGTGGCAGACACACTGACACACTGACACACATTAACACAGTGATACACAGACACACTGATTGAACATAGGACAATTTGAAACCTGAATAAGAATGATGTTTATATATATATAATTTTTGGGGAACCCCCATTGTTCTGCTATAAACGAGGACCAAATCTGGGCGATATACTAACAGATGCTGATCCGTTTAAAAAATACGCACCTGTAAAAACGTGGCTGGCACAAAAACCCGGAGCTTACCGTTGCCACGGCTGCATCAACTGTCCGTTCATCCAGCAGGGTGCCACATTCTCTCATCCTCACAGTGGCAAGGCAATAAAGATTCACCACCATTTAACTTGCGAATCAAGATTCGTGGTCTATCTAATCAGATGCCCATGCGGATTATGCTACATCGGCAAAACGACACGAATGTTCAAGGAGCGGATGGCAATACACCGCTCAACGATAAGAAACCCGCTGCAAAGCGCGGAAGAGAATGAGGACCCAAAGCATTTACCTGTTGCCAGGCACTTTAAAACATATCGACATACCTTATCAACCATGAGATGTATGCCGATTTTTCAAGTACAGCCGCCAGCACGCGGAGGAGATAGAGGCAAATTACTTCTACAACAAGAGGCCAGGTTTATCTATGATCTGAAAACAATGGCACCCCATGGACTGAATGAGGAACTGAAATTTAGTTGTTTTTTATGATTACTACCTTTAATTTTTTGTGATCCCATCATTTGATCTGATTCATTCATGTTTCTTTCCACTCCCTGCACAATACTATGCACACCTTTGGTTCTTTCTTTTTTTCTTTGTCTCTTCTGTTTATTGCAGTTCACTGTCAAGCATTCATGTATTTATGTCTGGTGCCATGGCTATATTACCTTATATTAGATATACTACTTAATATTTTAAAGTTTTTTTAATTAAAAGGATGTTTTATGATGTTTTTAACAGTTAGTGTGCTTGTGGTTGTCTGATCCCTCACATGGGTTGCCATGACTACTTATAAACACAGTAACTTACACATGCGCTTTAGTGAATGCTCTATTTAGACTCACAATGAGCATTGGGACATAGTATAGAGAGAAGGGAAGCTTGTTCTGGCTTGCACATGCGCAGTAGTCTCAAAGAAGCCAGAGGATGTGCTACAGGGATGCCAGTAATGCGAGCGCCTATAGTACTAGGAGGGCGATTCCATTTGGGCTTGCGCACGCGCAGTAGCCTTGGAGAATCCAGGGGGGCATCCTGGGAGGACGCCATCGCCACTCGCTGACGTCATCGAGTGCCGTCGGAAATTCAGTCAGCTTACAAGCACATGAACACAGTCATGATACCGACCTGCAATCATTCTGGGTAAATGTTATGCTTGACAGCACTATGTCATATGCTTTTGTATGTGGTTTTGATTGGTTTATTGGGTGTTATGTTGCACTGAGTGGGGGTATAAGTAGCAGTCACGGTCATTGTACCATTGCACAGCCCTGAGGAAGGTCGCTCTCTGCAGACCGAAACGTTGGTGGAAGTTCTTGTATTCTCTTCAATACAAACTGCTTTTGAATATACCCCTGGTGTGCTGTCTCCTAATTACTGGACTCCAATCTGGTAATATCTTCTATATATATATATATGTAACACCTTCCCCCCCCCCCCCAATCGCAGATAGGGACCATGTGGGGGAAATCTACACTTGTGTTACCGGGTGTGGTGCTATCCATGACGTGTTGGTGCACTACTTATAGATACCTGCCCGGGGCTCCAGCCCACGGGTACTGCTATACAACTGGATTGGATCCGCCTGATCCGACGAGACGTCCTCCTATGT
The DNA here is from genome assembly GCA_036426205.1 of Ascaphus truei. Taxonomy (NCBI): domain Eukaryota; kingdom Metazoa; phylum Chordata; class Amphibia; order Anura; family Ascaphidae; genus Ascaphus; species Ascaphus truei. The sequence continues at coordinate 2,107 of WSYH01019231.1, forward strand.
GTGGGGTGAATTCCAGCGTGGATAATATCACCATGCACCGCACCGTCTCCACCTTGAGTGGATCTGTCTGCAGCCGGTAGGCCGCAGTCACTGCTTGGTGTGGCCTCCATGAAGATAGCACAGACCCAGGAATTAGGCTTCGCGCCACTGAGTGCTTCCTTAACTTAACCCAAACAGCTAAAGGGGCAGATCTCCTTCCTTAAGGCCTGTCCCTGAAGCAACCACAAACTGGGGCAAAGGTAACTATTATCTGGGGCCTCTGGGGTTAACTAGGCCTAGTGCCAGGGGCTACTGCTCCCTGCACACACACCCTAACTCACCCAGCTCCCAGCTCCAACTGCCTTTCTTCTAAGCCCGCGAAATGTATCTCTTCCCCTCTCCCGAGAATCCGGGGCTCTCATTAGCCGCTATGAGGCACCTGGTGCAGGCCTCCCTTGGCCTCATGGGACTTGTAGTCCCGCGGAGGCTACAGATACATAGGGGCCGCGTGCGCGCTCCTACTGCGCATGCGCAACTTTGGTAATGGCCGCTGCAACTCCCGAACTGCCTCTGCGCATGCGCGACCACTGCGCATGCGCGCACCTTCATAATGGCGGCCCCCGCTAGCCAGGTGCACCGCAGAGCCTCCCGAGGCTCGGATCGCTCCCTGCTCCGGCCCCCACCTTTGCCGTGTGCCGGCGGGTCCCTCGCTGCCTCCGGCGGCACCCACGACCGCTCAGCGCGCAAGTAGGGGGGTCTCTGGCACATTATGGGGAACGGGGTTACATATATATATATATATATATATATATATACACACACACACACAGTGTTCGACAATGCTATACATTTACACGCCCGGGTGGATTTAACCTCCGGGCGAGTAAATATTGGCCCAAGCAGCACACGTGTGTTTTTTTTAATTTCCCTGCTCGCGCTGGAGAAAAAAAAAAAAAAAGTGTTGTTGGGGGAGATTACCCCACCTCCGGCTCTCTGAGCAGTGCCTTCCCTCCTCCCCCGCCTCTCAGCAATACATTCCCTCCTCAGCGCTTCCACTCCTCCCCCTTCCGGCAGCGAGCCCCTTCCGCGCCTCTGTCTGCCACAGGCTCCTGCAGGGCCATCTGTCGCCCCCCTCCCTCCCATCGGGCCACCCGCCACCCCCCTCACCCCAATCTCTCCCGGCCTCCGTGACCCCTCCCGCCCCAATCTCTCCCACCTCCGTGACCCCCCCCACCCCACTCTCCCGTACCTCCGTTGACCCCCCCCCTCACCCCAATCTCTCCGTCTCCGTGAACCCCCCCTCACCCTAATCTCTCCGGCGCCTCCGTGAACCCCCCCCTCACCCCAATCCTCCCGGCCTCCGTATGACCCCCCTCACCCCAATCTCTCCCGCCTCCGTTGACCCCCCCTCACCACAATCTCCCCCACACCCCCAAATCTCGCCCACTCCCGATCTCGCTTGCAGCTACCGCCAGGTCGGTGACCCGAAGGTCTCCTCCACGCTACATGCCCCTGATCTGAGGCTGCTGCCGCCGCCACCTGGTCCGGCGTGTCCTGACACCCGGTGACCCGCAGCGACAGCCCCAAGGCAACACCCGGCCTCCCCCCGCCTCGTCTCCCTCTCTCCTCCGTGGGATATGGCGCTCTCTGGTATGAAGACCAACAAAGCGATCCCAGGTGTGTAGAGGGGGGGAGGAGAGAAAGAGAGCAGAGAGAGAGAGAGATAGGAGAGAGAGAGGGAGAGAGATGCATTGGTTTGCATGGGTGTGCATGGGGGTGTGTTGTGTAGGATACCAAGAATTGTCCCCATCACCCCCCCCCAAAATACCCCACCAAACCCAATCACCGCTCACGTCACCCCACCCAGTCACCCCATCCCCCCCCCACCATCACCCCACTCACCCCCCCATCACTCATCAGCCTCACCCCATCAACCCCTCACCCCCCCAACAAGCACCTCCCAACACACCACAATCACCTCACGCCGGCCATCACCAAACCGCCCACCCCCCCATCACCCCCCACCCTCACCCACTCACACCCCTCACCCAATCACGGCGAACCACCTCACGCCCCTCCCCCCACAAAGACCCTTCACCGAAGAAGCAGTCACCCCTGAATCCGCCTTCACGCAGCACCCGGGGCCTGCACCCCAGGATCAACCGCCCCCGTCACCCCCACACCCAAACCTCCACCCCACCATCCGCCCCGAAAAAAATCATAATCCCTCGCTGAAAGAATCTCTGCCCCTGCTCTCTCTCTCTTCGCCCCCTCTCTCTCAGCCCACCTGTTCTCTCTCTCGGCCCCTGTCTCTCTCCCCGCATCTCTCCGCCCCCATGGTTCTCACTCTCCGATCCCCTGTCTCCCCACCTACCGTCTCTCGCCCGCTCTCGACCCCACCTCTGGTCTTCCCCTCGTCTCGCCTATCTCTCTCCTCTCTCGTCTCCGTCGTCCCCCTCTCTCCTCTACGACCCCTCTCTCTCTCACCCCCGCCTCTACCCCCAACATCGCACTCCCTCCGGCTCTCAAACTCTTACCCTCTGCATCCCACCCCGTCTCTCGCCTCTCCTTCTCCGCCACCCAAATCTCGTGCTCTCATCCCATCATCTCTCTCTCTCTCTACCCTCATCGGGTCTCTCCCATCTCTCTCAGCCCCTCTCTCCTCTCTTCTCCTCAGCCCACCCTCTCAACTCTCACCCGGGGAAAACCCCCCAATCTCTCTCCCACACACGCGCCAAATCAGGCCTCTCTCGGTCTGTCGAGACCTCAACTCTCTCTCCACGCGTCACTCTCTCTCTCACCACCCAAACCTCGCTCCATCTCTATCGGTCTCACCCATTCATCTCCCCTCCTCTCACCCATCCTCTCACGCCTCGTCAATCTCTACGAGGCCCCTCATGGCTCACCGATCTCTCTCTCATCCCCAGCTCAATCGTCTACTCTGCCTCATCACCCCTAGCTCTCAAAATCACACCTCGGCTCCTCGACCAATCCTCTCTACTCACTCTCCAAGCACCCACGCCTCTCTCTCTCTCAACCCCTCTCGCTCTCACCACCCTCTCTCTCTCACCCCCTCTCTCTCTCCTCCCCTATCTCTGTGTCTGTCTACACACTCTGGATCTGGATATCTTACTACCCTTATATCTTAACTGCCCATACTACACCGAAATAACCTATACTGCTTTCTTCCAGATCTGACAAGCTTCACACGGAAGACACCAAACCCCTCTAACCCAGAAGACGGTAAGGAACCTCCCCTCCAATGTATAACATTGCGGGAATAGGGTACGGGACATTGAGGGACTGCGGATCAGGTAAGATCCCAGGTGTGGATTGCTGCTTTAGTATGTGAAGTGGGGACGTCCGAACACTGGTTAGGGGTTCAGGAAACTAGTCATTCACACCTGGCTTTTATTCTAATCCAGCATTTACACACACCCACACCACACACCACACACACACACACACACACCACACAACACCACACCAACACACACACACACAACACCACACACACACACACACACACACACACCCACCACACACACACACACACCACCGTAACAAGGACTAATTGTAGTATAATGTAATACAATAAATACATTTATGTCAAAAATGAATGTTTTGACTATGATTTATTAATGTTAAAATATATTTTTATTAAAAGCGGGAACTGGGGCGGGGTTAGTGGTGGGACTAGGTGGCGAGTGATTTTTTGGTTGGGCTAGTAGATTTTTTTGGGTGATTTGTCGAACACTGTATATATATATATAGTGCTTGACAATCACCCAAAAATCACTCGCCGAACCAAAAACTACTCGCCACCTAGTCACGCCCCAACTCCTCCCCTAGTCCCACCACAAACCTCCCTAGTCCACCCCCAACCCTCCCCTAGTCCACCCCCAGCCCCGCTTTAAAAAAAATAAATAAATAATGAATAAATCTTATAAGAACAAACATTAGTTTTTTTGACATAAATGTATTTATTGTATTACATTATACTACATTAGTCCTTGTTACTGTGTGTGTGTGTGGTTTGTTTGTGGGTGTTGTGTGTGTGTGTGTGTGGTTGTGTGTGTGTGTGTGTGTGTGGTGTGTGTTGTGTGTGTGTGTTGTGTGTGTGTGTGTTTGTGGTGTGTGTGTTGTAATGTCAGATCTAGAAAAAAAAAGCCAGATGTGAATGACTAGTTTCCTGATCCCCTTAACCAGTGTCTGGACGTCCCCGCTTCACAATATCTAAAGCAGCAATCCCGCCTGGGATCTTACCTGATCCACAGTCCCTCAATGTCCAGGTACCCTCATTCCCGCAATGTTATACATTGGAGGGGAGGTGTTCCTTACCTGTCTTCTGGGTTAGGGGGGATTCCGATGTCTCCCGTGTGAAGCTTGAGTCAGATATGGAAGTAACCAGTATAGGTTATTTCGGTGTAGTATAAGGCAGTTAAGATATACATGGTAAATAAGATATCCAGATCCAGAGTGTGAGACAGAGAGAGAGTGTGGGTGAGAGACAGACAGAGAGAGTGTGGGTGAGACACAGAGAGAGATACACACAGAGATAGGATGAGAGAGAGACACACAGAGAGAGAGGGTGTGTGAGAGAGAGACAGAGAGAGGGTGAGATAGACAGAGAGAGAGAGGGTGAGAGAGACAGAGAGAGGGTGAGAGACAGAGAGAGAGAGAGAGACAGAGACATGGTGAGAGAGACAGAGAGAGAGAGAGAGACAGAGACAGGGTGAGAGAGACACAGAGAGAGAGAGACAGAGGATGAGAGAGACACACACAGAGAGAGAGAGACAGAGAGAGAGAGAGAGAGAGACAGAGAGAGAGAGAGAGAGACAGAGAGAGAGAGAGAGAGAGAGAGAGAGAGAGAGACAGAGAGAGAGAGAGACAGAGAGGGTGAGGGACAGAGAGAGGGTGAGGGACAGAGAGAGGGTGATGGACAGAGAGAGGGTGAGAGACAGAGAGAGGGTGAGAGACAGAGAGGGTGAGAGACAGAGAGAGGATGAAAGACAGAGAGAGGGTGAGAGACAGGGAGAGGGTGAGAGACAGATAAAGGGTGAGAGAGAGACAGAGAGCGGGTGAGAGAGAGAGCGGGTGAGAGAGAGAGCGGGTGAGAAAGAGAGCGGGTGAGAGAGAGAGAGTGGGTGAGAGAGAGAGAGCGGGTGAGAGAGAGAGAGCGGGTGAGAGAGAGAGAGAGCAGGTGAGAGAGAGAGAGAGAGTGGGTGAGAGAGAGAGCGTGGGTGAGAGAGAGAGAGCGGGTGAGAGAGAGAGAGCGGGTGAGAGAGACAGAGAGAGGGTGAGAGAGAGACAGAGAGAGGGGGAGAGGGACAGAGAGAGAGACAGAGAGAGGGTGAGAGAGACAGAGGGTGAGGGACAGAGAGATGGTGAGGGACAGAGAGAGAGTGAGGGACATAGAGAGGGTGAGGGACATAGAGAGGGTGAGAGACAGACAGAGTGTGAGAGACATAGAGAGGGTGAGAGACAGAGAGAGGGTGAGAGACAGAGAGAGGGTGACAGACAGAGAGAGGGTGAGAGACAGAGAGAGGGTGAGAGACAGAGAGATTGAGAGAGAGTGAGGGACAGAGAGAGGGTGAGGGACAGAGAGAGGATGAGGAAAAGAGAGAGGGTGAGAGACAGAGAGAGGGTGAGAGAGAGAGAGGGAGAGAGGATGAGGGACAGAGAGAGGGTGAGGGACAGAGAGAGGATGAGGGAAAGAGAGAGGGTGAGAGACAGAGAGAGGGTGAGAGAGAGAGAGGATGAGAGGGTGAGAGACAGAGAAAGGGTGGTGGGGTGATTGGGTGGGGTGACTGGCAGGGTGATTGGGTGGGGGGGGGGGGGGGGGGGGGTAAGTTGACTGCCCCAGGGGTGTCGGGTGTGAGCTCCCCGGTGATCGTGGGGCCTGGTGACTCCAAAGGTAGGGTCACCCGGGCGATGGGCTCACCCCGGCATCGCGTCCTGGTGGAGGTGTCTCCCCCCGAAGATCTCTGCAGATCGTGGGATGAACTCGACCTCATGAAGGTATCCGGTGTAGCGGACCGGAGCGACACATACTCGTGCACGAGGAGTCTCCAAACGGGCCTACCCGAAGAAGTGGTGCCGTCCGCGGACGAAGTCACCGTTAAAGGGATGGTTGGAACGGACAAAGACTCTGTTGAGACCGCTCTGGTAGTTGTGGCCTCTCCCAGGTGCGCGATGGAGCGCTATGTTCGCCATGTGGTGGATCGAGGAAAGAGACTGAGCCTCCCTGTCTCCCGTGAGACGAGACCGGAGGAACCGGAAAGGGTCAATACCCAGGACCCCGTACTATTTTTTTCGCGAGGGGGAGGCGGTGTTTTGACAGAAGGGACAGGTCTTGAACTTCAAAAGACTCACAGGAGTCAAGGTGGGATACCCTCACCCAGTCTGTTAGGGGCACTCCAATCTGAAACTCAGCTGGCCTCGGGTATCCATGCGGGAATGATGTTGGGTACAAATGGGAAATTGCTTGTGTATAATGTACTGTTTACAATGCATTTTCCATTATATAACAACATGTATGGCTGCTACCCAAGCGAGGTCGTTGGGATTCTGCGAGGGGGAGAATGTAGCCCCGAGGTAAATTTGAACTTTCTGGCCCCCCTCCGCGAGTGCCGTGCGGTAGCGGGTGCCGCCGGAGGCTGCGACGGGCCCGCCGGCATTTCGCGAGGGTGGGGGCCAGAGCAGGGAGCAGCGCGGGGCATAGCGGTGCAGGCTGGTTGCCGGGGACGCGATCGGGCTGTCGCTAGGGCCGCGATCGCGTTGCCCCCGGCTGGGCGGCTTGCAGAGAGTGCGCCGCCATTGCGCGTTAGCTCGCGCATGCGCAGTAGGGCGGAAGCGCGCGATAGGACTCCAGGGATAGGGAGAGTTCGCGCGAGAGTAGGGAAGTGTAGAGGGAGAGTGAGGCGGCCATTAGGGGTTCGCGCATGCGCGAGGGAAGCGCGCACGCGGCCCCAATGCATTAGGCAGCCCCTGGGAACTACAATTCCCAGGAGGCTTAGGGAGGCAGAGGTCAGGTGCTCCCTAGTGGCCAATAGGGCTGAAGGAAGCTCAGCCCGGGAAAAGAGATACATTTCCCGGGCTTTGCAACAGCAGTCAGGAAGGAGCAGAGGAAGGAGTAGGAAGGGTGCAGGGAGCTCGTGGCTCCTGCATCAGGTAAGGGTCCTCCCTAGATTCCCAGGCAGGCCCCAATTCCCGGGTAAAGGGTAGGGGGTAACTGAAGAGGGACGCCTTAGCTAGGGAGGTGGCCCTTGAGTGTGGAAGGTGCTGGTTTGGCAGTGTCGCAGCGGAGAGTGCTGTGGGCACTGTCAAAGAAGCACAGTGTGCTAGCAGTGTGTTTGCTGCGGGATCCAGGGGCTGTGTGTGATTGCAGCTGCCTGTGAGTAGTGTCGCTGTATGTGCTGGGCACAGTGCGTGCAGTGTGTGTGAAGTGTGGATCCCTGCAGGCTGACAGTGTGTGCGGTGTGTCAGCTGCAGGTGCTTTGGGAGTAGCTAGTTAATAGCTAGTAGCAGTTACAGTAAGGACTGGGTAGCTAGGGGAAGGGGGGCAGGTTATTGTCCACAGGCCCTAGGAGTTTCCCTCAAGCCATCCCAGGTTGCAGTTCCTCAGGGACAGGCCCTAGGTTAGGGTTGCTGTCGCTCTAGCAGTGGTTAGTGATAGGGATAGCGGCGGTTGCTGTTCCCACGCGGTTGGTGTTCCCGTGGTCCGGTTGCAGTTCCCGTTGAGCGGTGGGACCCTCGTTGGGGTCCACCGGCAGAGTACCTGGAGAGAATCAGACGGACGTCTGACCCTTTGAGAAGAAAGTTGCGGTCCCGAGCATCGGAGTGCTCGGAAGGTATCTTCATTCTTATAAAGTGCACCAACTGGGCCCTAGCTTAATATAGTGACTGCGCAGTCACCCACGACCTCCGTAGGAGTTACGAGACATTGGGTGTGGGGTGATCACAGGACACTGGGTGGGGTACACCAGACATTGGGTTGATGTGATGCGGGTAGAGCATCGGGTTATGGTTATGTTATGTAATGTGTTATATGTGTGTTAAGTAAAGAGTTAGTTATTGGTTATCGTATCTGTGTGTTATTGTATTTCTTACTCAGGGCTATCTTTCCTCACGGGGGATCCTGGGTAAGTGGAGGCGCTGCACCAAGTAAGGGTAAGGGTTTTTCCCCAGGCTCCCAGCTAGCGGAGGCTCAGATCTCCTGGAGCCACACAGGTTATGCAG
>WSYH01019232.1:0-10324 GCA_036426205.1 Ascaphus truei
AACCCCGGTTGGGGGGGTGTTTTATAATTAACCGGTTTCCCTCCCGCTCACCCTAAGGGAGCGGCCTTTCAAACTGCCAGCAGACACTCCTCCTGACCTGCCATGACAGATCTGTGGTAGGTTGGTTTTAATTTTAACCAAGCCTCTCTCACGGTGGTTTAGGTTTAGTTATAGAGGGTAGAGGTAAAGAAGATCCGGTTTTGGTTTTATAGAAGTTAGTAGAGTAGAGGGCAGAATAGGAAAACAGAACTAGAGAGAACTTTAGAAGAGGCAGAGCAGAAAGCAGCACGAATGAGAAGGGAGAAAGTGTGAGAGGCAGACAAGAGAAGAAATGCACTTCGCCTCTGAGCCTAAAATAATAGGAAAAGAGTTGAGGAGAAGATGTGCAGTTTTGCCTAACTTTATTTCGATGTAAGTACAATCAAGGTCACAGTAGGGAGTTGCCTCGGATTGGACAAAAAGGCCTGTGTTTGAGTGATTTTAATATCTGATTACACTACCTTCCCTGCATCAAGCACTGCCTTATTGATTGCAGTGGCGGTGAAGGAAAAAAAAAAAGGAAAAAAGAGCAACCCTTATATTTGGATACTCCGGCAGTACCTCCTCGCTTACTAGCATTTGCCAAGGAGGAGAGGGGAGAGCAGAGGAGAGAGCCGGACGAGGTAGGGAGCAGACCTATAGCCCATAATTAACACCAATCCAGGGGCTACATGTGCATAGTGACCGCCAGCAGAATTTCATACTGTATATTCAGCCAAACATTCTAAAGGCTTTTTTTTGTTTTTAATTGTTAGTTTTAATCAATTCCCCAAAAATTCTTGCACTTGGATAAATAAACACCCATATTGGGGTGAATAATTTCACCCATCTGTAGGATATAATTATCTCAGTTCTCTTCAGGCATGCTTTTGTAAATTGAGAAGGTTGATGAGATTTGAAAAAGGCTCCATCCCCCCAACATTATTAGCACTTGAGTTTTAGTTAAATGAGCTCGTGTACTGGACCTTAGTCTATTAGTTAAATAGGGACCACTGGCAAGAAGAAAGAAAAGAAAGAAACCCTAGTGAAACATTATCTAATCAAATCTAATGGCAGGACAGGGAGAGCTTTCATGTTGGAACATCATACAGATACAAGTAGTTTGATCTCTATGAAACAGACCTTGCATTTCTTCCTCCTCTCTGTCTATATCCTTGGCTATTCCTAACAGGATCTCATAGTCTTGTCACCTTGGGACTTCGTCTACAGACCTGGTCTTTGCTTTAATATTGCCGACTGGGTGGGCACGTACTTGGGTAACATCACGGTGCAGTTAAATTAAATATCCTGAAAATACTTGTTTGCAAGTTTTGTTAAAAAAAAAATAGAGTCTTGCTGTGCGGTTCACATCTAGTTGTTAGATTCAAGAAGAAGCAGGAAGGAAGAAACAAACTGCAAACATAAATCTTGATCTGGTAACACGTGCTCTTCTCATATCCTAATCTAGAGAATTAAAGAACACATCCGTAGTCTTGTTCTATTTATAAAGGCAAACTGATTCATGATCAGTTCTTATAATAAGAACAAAAGTGTATTTTTCCTTCTCACTTCTTCCTCCCGCCCACATCTGGCCTTATTAAAACCTTCTGAAAAATATGAAATATAGTGAGTTATTGTAGCTAAAATTCTCATGGCTTCGAAACTATGTTGCAATCACCAAGAGTCTAAGACAAGTATCTAATAATATACATAACAGCATTTTTTTCTCTCCAAGTTGCGCTTAAGCACCAAACATCTTTTTTCACACATTATAAACATCAAAACTGGAGGCAAATACCAGTGCTGAAGAATTTGTGAAAGATTGTGATTTATCAGATGGAAAAACTCCAAGGTTTTAAGTCGGATTCCTTCATTCCTTTGATAAATATGTTGGCTTTTTCATACTGGTTTTGCACCCCAGTAACCTTATGCTGTTTGATTACAACTGTGGATTAAACTGTGGGTGTGTCCTTGCGCACGCCGCCAAAAAAAATGAATCTGTTTTCAATTGTGCCTTTGACATAGTGCCGTACGGCCGGCGCGGTGGCAGAACGAAGCGTCCAAGTGCGCAATTTTGATGCAGGCATCGGATGAAATGATATTGCAGATTGATGGCCCGTTCTGTGACCGTGAGCGGGTCAGCCATTTTTTTTTTTGAGCCGCGAAACACAACTCACGGGACATAGATGGGACACGCCCCCGGCACGTACCCTGCACGCTCCTTAGCGCCTCCCTTGCTTCAGCTGTAAGTGCAAGTTTTAAAGGTGCGCATTTGCGCGCGTGACGTCACCGACGGGTGCCGCACAGCCGGAGTGCCTACTATAATCCAAGCAATTATTAGTCTGTTTTGCCAAAACTTTTTGGTTATGTCCTAGACCTTTGTTGGGACAAGTAAAGCAATGTGGGGTTCAGTACTGCAATTTCAATTGCAGTTATCCTCTTTAATTCAAAGGGATCGGTCCAGAAAATTTCCTGGAAAACAGAGCACCAAAATAATAATTTGATGCAGACAAGTATTATTTTGGAACCTTGATGTGGAGGACGGTGGTTAAATTCCATTACAGCGCTGCTATATTTAAAGACCAGCATCATTGAAAGAGCCAGAACACATGCCAAAGTCATGGACAATTTGAATTATCCATGGATGTCCTAACTAAAGAAGGCAACATTTTTGCAGAAATTCTCAAATCTTTGATAAACTTAAAAAAATCCTAGATTGTTTTCCTTTTTCTCTATCACTGAAAATCTGTTTCCGATCTGTGAATGAGTTATTACTGGCTATGCCAAAAAAAAAAAAAAAATGAAGAAAGAGAAAGGGAGAAAGAAAGAAAGGCAGAAAGGGATAGGTTTTCCCATACTTAGGTAAGTTAGGGTGGGTATAAAAAAAAAGGTGACAAAAACCTCCACAGCAAAAGCATACAGCACCAATGGTAAAAATATTACCCTGTCCGTTATTGCTCTTTGCTACATTGTCTTTCTTCTGTAGACAGTCTTGCAAACCCCGCCTTCTCAACCAATTATCACCAGCACACAAGCACTTCCACCTGCAGAAAGGGATTCGGGGCACACACCCCCAAAATGACAATCTACCTCCTATGCAAAAAGAGCCACACACCCTAGCCCACAAGTGCCATCATTTTGCTTCAAAACATCCATTCAACATGGTTTCCCCTATTGCGTAAGTCTTTGTCTTGCCCCATCGGTTCAGCCCGGCTTTGAGCACAGCCCAGCGGTTCAAGATGCATCCCCTAGGGCTTTACTGGTTACCCTTATGTACTATACTACCTGTAAAAGTGTGAGTTAATAAATAATAACAAACATGTCCAAAGGAATAATAGTTTCTCGTTAGTGGTTTGAACGATAGAAATGAAGCAAAAGAAGAATGTGTTTTGGGGGGTAGTTAGGAGGTTAGACATGGGGGTTATTTAAGGATAGCGGCAAATTATGCTACTTCTGCATTTCGGCGAGTTCAATGTGTTGATTACAGCGACCTCTGTATGAAAGTTTGGAATGATTTTTGTGAAGAAGAGACCACTGTCAACGCGCAGTTGAGTCGTGTCCCCCTGGTTACTTATGACTGTTTCTCCCATTCTGTATCTCTTCCCCCTCTATATCCTTCCCACCCCCTAACATTTTCCTCTTTCTACACCCCCCTTTCTATATCCTTCCATCCTCTATATCCTTCCCACCCCCCAACATTTCTCCTATTCTGTATCTCTTCACCCCCAACATTTCCCTCTTCTACATACAGCCCCCCTTTCTACATCCCCCCCTCCTCTTTCTACACCCCCCCCTTTCTATATCCTTCCCCCTCCTATGCACCATTTCACCACTTTCTGCAGCTCCCCCCACGCTTTCCTCTCACTTTTTGCAGCCCCCACCCCCACTAAATTCTGTCTTATTTTGTAGCAGAAAGGGGTCGGGATGGACGGGCCGCTGGTGGACAGAGAAGGTTTCCCCAGAGATGATGTAGATATTTATCAAGTTCGCACCGTGAGGCATAATATTATCTGTAAGCTATTTATCCAGAAACCCACTTACACATCACATTTATGTTGTGATCTAATAACTCTTTTGGACGCCTTCACTGCCCGAGACATTACACGCTGAGCACAAGAAGTTTATAGGTGTGCGTAAAAAACAATAGTTTGCTTACCCTCAATTGAATTGGTCTAGTCATTAACGGTGCTGGCCTTTGGTGTGGGAGAACATGCTTGTAGACCCTGTATGTTCCCTGGTTTCAAGTCATTTCATTGTCCGCTCTTCTGATGCAAAATTCTATATTTCTTTTAAATTCTGCCAAGTACAGTTCTGTGCAGACAGTAAACATTATATAGAAACTGAAATAAAATTCTCCCCCAAATTGAATCTAGACTTTACATTTGAAACCCAGCTAGTTATCCAATCAGATTATACCAAGTTAATATTATTTTTTGTCTTGGATAGTGCTTTGAGTGTACGCGGCGTTGTACGTGGCATTAAGCAGACGCAATAAGTCCCCCGCCACGTAGCGATGACGCCGGGAATTTAACCAGGCTCCCCCAAAGTCCGTGTCCACTCCAGCCTGGAAAACCACACATCTTCGTGACGTTTTTAATCTTATAACACAAGTCACGGTGATACTATTTTTAACCCTTTTTTTTCCGCTGGAGCCTTGTGCTTCGCCAGTCATCCATTCTTCAGACCTCAAAACGCCATGTGCTTGTACCTGGTGCTGGTGAGTAAAAGAAAGTCCAATGCTGATCCAAGTCCTCTCTCCAGGTTTGCAGAATGATCATCGAGCCCTCATGAGAGAGATCGAAGAGGCCCTGCACAACTTGCACTCGCGGGATAAAGAGAAGCGCGAGAAGGATGAAGCGGAGGCGCAAGCGGAAGCGTCCAAACAGAACCAACCTTTGCCTGCGGCCTTTGCCCGAGTAGATACGGTCACCCCGGGATCTCCTGCCAGCGTATCCGTAAGTAATGTGTGCTGTCAAATGTGTCTACAGCGCCCTGAGATACTGGGAGAAAAGTGTCCCGTGAGACACCCAACCTCCGCACTGCCTGTTCTGCTACATGTGACTGATCCTATTAAAGCGGGGGTGGCCAACTCCAGTCCTCAAGGGCCACCAGCAGGTCAGGATTTAAGGATATCTCTGCACAGGTGGCTCAGTCTTATTGATCCACCTGTGCTGAAGCAGGGATATCCTTAAAACCTGACCTGTTGGTTGGCCCATGAGGACTGGCGTAAGACATTGGCCCGCCCAACAATTTGTGCCCATTTATTGGCACGCCAGCAAAAAAGGTTGGTTCTGCTCTCGTACAATGGTAAACTGGTAGTGGATAACGGCCCATATTTACTAAGTGCTGCTAAGCCACAAGACACCTTCCGACCAATCCAAGTGAGTGGTCCAAAAGTCTTCGGGCGCCAGATGGTGTTTTTGTGTCGCCGCTGGGTGAATATGGCTGACTATACATGTACGTGTGTCTGTGTGCACGACGACGCGGTCACTGCAGTGCTATGTGAAAACTAGAATATCGTCGCGCATTTATTCCTGCGCAAGCAAAACGCCGCTGTGAGGTTCACAGAGCGAACGCCCGCGGTTCCGTATTCCTGTCTCCAGGCTCCCCTTGTTACTTACGCTGGTCTCAGCAAGACCAAGGATGAGCGCTGCCAAACCCACAGCGCGACCACAATGGGGGTCCGACTTCCGCAGCAAGAACCTGACCCATCTGGACCTCATTGGGATTGTTATTTCTGCTCTTACAACATCTGTTATGGGAGAAAAACAACCCCGTGGCTGCTCAGTGCTGACTCATGCCTCCCACCTTCAGCAGAGCTGCCGATCATTGGATAAAACTCCACTTTTTGACATTGCTTGGTGCTGTTAGACCTGTGATTTCCCCCTGCACAATTTGTATTTTTTACAGGTTCTTTACCATACCTTTTTTATAAATGAGACCAGAACCTAAATGGATTTGGCTTGTAATGTGCTCCCACCTTGTGGCACCGCTGCACTTCTCAGCGAAGGCCAGGATAACATTGTTTCTCTGCTAAGTCTATCTCAGGGGTACAGGAGGTGTCTCCTAGGCTAGGGGTTCACCCAAAATATTATGTAATGGCGGGTTCCTGAGCCCGTGTGGGGACTGCGCACTTGGTAAGCCTCCAAACTGCCCCTTAGCGTGGGTAGCATGGCTGTCATTTACAGCAGGAGATTCCAAAGTCACAGCAGCAAGGCATTGTGGGGCGTGACTTTGGAAACTCCCGCAGTGAGTGCTTCTATACCCCTCATGCTACCTGTACACACTGAGGGGCAGTTTGGGGGATTATTAAGCGTATGTTCCCCCCACGATCAGGACACTACACTGCCCTGTGATTGGTCACACTGTTTTGTTAGAGATAGTCTTAGTCGGCAATAAGATTTATTAATTGGGGATTTGAAGGACAAAAATAATTTATAGCGGGGGGTGCACCGTGTAAAAACGAATGGGAACCGCTGGTTTATTTGAAGTTTGCACGGAAACCGTTTCTGAGCTGCCTGGGGGAGTGGAGCCAGTGCCGATGAACAGCAGAGGTTGCCATGTGGACACTATACTGCAGGCTTTGGGCCTTTGTAAAATGTCATTTAATATCGAATAACAAACCACTAAAAAAAGCCGAGTTGATCATCGACTTTAAAGCAGCAATCCCTCCCAGAAGCCCGGGCTATATACGTTTAACTCTTATCATGCTTGTATCTTACCTCCTGAGAATGTCCCGCTCTTTAACAAAAAATAAAATAATTGTTTTGGGGTGTTCAAAATCAGGATTTTCCTCATCTCTACCATGGTAACCTGTAGCCTGCACTGGGGGGGTGGGGGGTTAGGGGGACTCCATTTTCACCTCCCGGACCCTTCATTAATTAAAAAAAAAAAAAATTGCTGATATCTCCTAAACAGAGCATCCAATTTTAAAAACGTTAAGCTTTTTTGAGCGGACGTGCTCGAGATCCTAACATTGTGACATGGTATGAGCTGGGCCCGTCTAGGATTGCTTCTCTAGCGGCGTTTAGCTGTGTATGGAGTGGGGCACACACTGTGACTATCTGTTTTTGATTATAGACTGAATTCCTGAGGGCGGAGGAGGTGACACGGGTTGTAAATCTTCATTTTATTTACACGTAACCCTTTTTACAACTATTGCATGTTGATTTTATTCACGTTTATTACATCTCAATTAGGGCCAGTTTGGGGGTACGTTTATGGGCCCCTAAACAAAAAAACAAATAGGGACACGCTAATAAAGAAGATTATCTGTAGGTTCCTTCACTGATGGTCATTATGACAGCCACTGATTGAGCCACCTGTGCTGAAGCAGGGATATCCTGAAAACCAGTCCTGTTGGTGGCTCTTGAGTATCGGAGTTTGCCACCCCTGGTCTAAGCCCCCCCTCTTATCTCGCTATAACAGGCCTCACAACTTGACTTTTTTTAGTGGGACGCCTCTTACAAATTAGGGGAAATAAATATAAAGTTAAATCAGATTTGTATTTCTCTTAAACAGCCGATTGCTCTCCGTGGTCCTGAGATGGGCCGTTTTACATCCTTTCCACATGCGTGTGTCCTAGCTACACCTCACATGCATGTGTCCTAGCTACACCCCACATGCGTGTGTCCTAGCTACACCCCACGGGGTGTCTCTTTCTATAATACCCCACATCTCTGGGCCGGGGAGTGGGGCGTCCTGTCTCTTCCTATAACCCCACTCTATTGCGGGCTGTCTCTTTCCATAATACCCCCCTCTTAGGGACGGGGTCTGTCTCTTCCACAATACCCCAATCTATGGCCGGGGTCTGTTCTCTTTCCTACAAACCCCAATCTAGGGCCGGGGGTCTGTATCCTTTCCTATAATACCCCACTTAGGGGACGGGGCTGGTTCTTTCTATAATACCCACTTATGGCGGGGTCGTCTACTTTCCTATAATACCACATCTATGGGACGGGGTGTCTCTGTCCTATATACCCCACTCTATGGGCCGGGGTCTGTTCTCTCCTATTATACCCCACTTCTAATGGGCCGGGGGTCTGTCTTTTACCTATAATAACCACACTCTATGGGCCGGGGGCTGTCTCTACCCTAATACCCCACTCTATTGGGCCGGGGGTCTGTCTCTTTCCTCATAAACCCCAATCTATGGCACGGGGTCTGTCTCTGTCCTATATACACTACCCCACTTATGGGCCGAAGGCGGTCTGTATCTCATTTCCTATTTACCCCTCATGGGCCGTCTTTCTTTCCTATAACGCACTCTGGCGGGGTATCGGTCTATGGTCTTATTAAACCTCCCACTCATATGGCAGGTCCGGTTGGCTGTCTTTCATTACCCATATACACCCCACCCTCATTGGGCGGGAGGTGGCCTCTTCGGGTGTCTTCCTGTTCCTACAACAATAACCCATGACTATGGCCTAGGCGGGGCTCTGTTCTCATACCACTTGGCGGGTTGTCCTTATAATAACACACTTATGGGACGGGGGGGGTCGTTCTTTTCACTATAAATCACCACCGTATTGGATGGGCTGTCCCACAGATACCCCTCTAGGGTTCATGCTGGTCTGGTTCTTCTCAAACTTCAAACCACCCTCTATGGGCCGCGTGCGTCTGGTCCCCCTTCTTTACCCTACTACAATTACCCCTTTCGGGCTCCCTCATTCTAATACACCTATGGGCGCCCCACGGGGGTCGGGTATCTTTCCATACCTAATACCCACCTTTGGGCCGGGGCCTGTTCCCCCCCATTGGGGGGGTCTGTTCTTTCCTACACAGTACCCACACTCTATGGGCCGGGGTGTCTGTCTCTTCCCCGTACAATAAACCCACATCTCCTATGGGCCCGCCCCCGGGGGGGTTGTCTCTTTCCCTATTTAATTTAACCCCACTCTATGGGGCCGGGGTCGTACTCTTTCCTACAAACCCACTCTATGCCGGGCCGGGGGTCGTCCTTCCTTATAATTACCCCACTCATGGACCGGTGGGTCTTGTCTAACTTTCCTATGTAATTACCCCACTATGGGAGGGGGTTGTCTTTTCCTACATTTACCCCACTCTGAGGCGCGCGGGGGGGTCTGTCTCTCCATATAATAACCCCCACTCTTGGGCCGGGGGGGTTCGTCTCTGCCCTATAATACCCCACTTCTATGGGCGGGGGGTCTGTCTCTTTCCTATATAACCCACTCTATGGGCCGGGGGTACTGTCTCTTTCCTACAAACCCCATATGGGCGGGGGTTCTGTCTCTTCCTATAACCCCACTCATGGGCGGGGCTTAGGTCTGAATTACCTGGGCCGGGGTTCTGTTCTCCTATAATACCCCACTTCTGAGGCCGGGGGGGGTCTGTCTCTTTCCGATAACCCCACTTCTGGGCCGGGGGCGGGTCTGTCTCTTTCATTCAATCACCCACTCATATGGGCCGGGGGTGGGTGGTCTGTCTCTTCCTGTAAACCCACATCTATGGGCCGGGGGTCGTCTCTTTCTAATCCCCCACTCTATGGGCCGGGGGTCGTCTTCTGTCTGACCTCTATTGGGCAATGGGGGGTGTTTCTAACCCCACTCTAGGGGGGCCGGGGTCGTCCTCTTTCCTATAATACCCCACTACTATTGGGCCGGGGGGCTTTCTAGTCCTTTCCTATAAAATTTTTAGCCCCACTTATGGGCGGGGGTCTGATCTTTCCTATTAACCCCATCTATGGGCCGGGGTCTGTCTCTTTCTATAATACCGCAACTCTAGGGGACGGGGGTCTGTATCTTTCCTATAATACCCCATGTAGGGCGGGGGGTCTGTCTCTTTTCTAAATACCCCACTCTATGGGCGGGGTCTGTCTCTTTCCTATAATACCCCACTCTATGGCCGGGGGGGGGGTCTGTCTCTTTCCTATAATACCCCACTCATACCACTCCTTCATCGGTTTGGACGACGACAGCAATATTCTGTAGTGTTTGAAAGTTACTCGTGTTCACGGAGCCAAACTCAATGATTTCATCCCCAGCCTGCAGGCCCTAAATAAAGAAGAGAACATAGGTAAAAAAAAATACATTGATATAAAAGAAATGTACAGATGCCAGAAGAGCAGCGAATATACATATTCTTATCAATGTGGGTTTTTTGTTGTCTGGGGTGTTGTAGGAGGGACATCACGCATGTGGAAAGGTGTGTTGTAGCTAGGACACAACGAAGTGGGGGTTTGGTAGCTAGGAACATGAATGTTGGGGGTAGTGAGCTAAAAACCATGCATGTGGGGTTATGCTAGGACACATGGCAGTGTGGGGTGTAGCTGATGAAACATGCATGT
>WSYH01019233.1:0-10323 GCA_036426205.1 Ascaphus truei
TGAATTTATGCCATCTGGTAGACACGCGAAGCATTGCAGCCTATTAAATCCTAATCATTATCATTTAATAGATCAGCCGCCCGTCAGCCAGGCATGAACCATGGCTGGGAAGGCAAACGCAACGGGGCTTGTCTGAGGTGAGGAGCGGTGCATTCCAGGTATCTGCCAGGTACATACTGGGTATTTGCTCGAATAAAGTGTGTCGCAGCAGTACTGTAGGTTATAAAATTGTTGCCAAAATTTAATATCACAAAAAATGTAAAAAGTGAAAAAGTAAAAAATAAAAAATGAAAAAAATATGAAGAAACCTTCAATAAAAAGTCCTGTTCCAATGATATTTGCACCAGGTTCCTGCAGCCCGTTTCAAAGGGATCACCAGTCCCTAACCATATCTGAAAAAAAGAAAAGAAAAAAACAGGCGCAAACCTAGTGCATTAACATAATAAAATTTGTATTTCAAGGAACATAAAATCTTTCAAATGCCCACTCAAAAAGGTATAGCGATAAATAGCATGTATGAGATTGGCTCTCATGTGCCGTCAACTTAGTCCTCTCAGTGCAGCTCCAGGTACTGGCGTCGTCACGTGACTCTCCTCGTGTAGCCGGTGAACCGGTGAACCGGAAGCAGAAGCTCGCACTCAGTGTTCGGCTGGAAAGAGACCCTCCGGACAGCAAAGCCCTCCAAGTCATCTAATGTTGGGTTGAATTAGGGCCGTGTGGTACACACAAAGGAATAAGTCTCTGGCAAACCACCTACACCCCTTATCCGCCTCTGCGCCTCTTTCGCCTTTCCTTGCCTTCATCAATCCTCCTTGTGTGTAAAGAGGCCGGTGACAATTGATGAAGCGTACTACAGTTCTTTGCATCAGAGACGACAGAGAGGAGGCTATCTGAGTTCCTCCTGTGGATTGAGCCAGTCTGTGGGAGATGGGAGAAGGGATCTTATTACGGCCACCGCAAGTGGATGTGTTCCGATTGTTATCAATTCTTTCTGTGATAGTAGCGATGCCTGACCATCCTGTTGTGGTTTCAGTATGAAGTGCTCTTGGATCAGGGTGACCCCCTTTCCTTCCTGGAATTGTCTATTGGAGAAGACGAGACACAACAAAAGTTACAGCTGCTGCAATATTGATAAGCCAGAAGCGAACCAAAGGCGGTTCCCGCGTCCCTCCCGTGGGAGACCGCGTGGGCCAGTTGCAGAGGAAATTCTGTCAAATGCTAAAATTCAGAAGTTGGCCGGATTTGCGCCAAAGAGAAACCACACCCTGCGGGGAGGTCGGCGGCGAAAGCGTATCCTCGCCGCCTCAGACTGTGACGACTCAGATCCAATTAGGGGCCATAACTTAAAGAGTGTGTCCTCCCCTCCTTAAATTCCACCAGGGCTATCGAGAGTTTGAGCAGTCATCGCCATTTCTGTTCACCAGGAGGAGGAGCCAGGACTCTATAAATCACTATGAGTCCTGCTGAATTTCGGAGACTGTCTCATGGAGAAGTTACTTAGTGCCGTCCCAGTGTACGCTAGGGGGGAGCACCCAGCTGTGGGTGATGCCCCAGCCGGCATGAGCACAACCAGTGGAAGCTGGCGATAGGATCACACCTGCCCCGTTAATCTTATTGGAACCGAAGAGACACTGTGCAAAGTGGTTTTATTTGTTTCTTTCCCCGAACCAGGCACAACAAAGGTATGGGCGTTGATATAGACATTGGGGTATATACCCTATTTGATTTGGCCAGAGTCCTGACTTAGTCCATGCGTAGCGGACACGCCATGCTGAGCGCGCGAAAGGCCGCCATCCCCGCGTGCGGCCTGCAACGCGGAACCATTTGATCCGGAGAATGGATCGCTTTCCTATGATCGTAACTGAGCCTGAAGCGAGAGGGGTCTCACTGCGTGATAACCCAGAACCCTCACCGTCGTGTCCCCTGCGGGAGTGCCACTCCCCGAGGTCGGAGTTTGCGCTCCTCGAAAGAGGAACAAGCGACCCTAACGACGGGGGTGGGGTGGTGCTATTTCGGGTGGAGGGGTGGGTCGCCTACCGGCGGACCACTACATCTGGTCCTCTACAGCTGGGTCGGAAAAGAAAACCGGCACTTACCTTGTCGCGTGACGGATCGGGTATTCCTCGTGTCGCCGTGCAGAAGAACAACCAGAGAGGCGGAGTCCCAACGGCTCTCGTGTTTGGGGTGACTTACAGCGCTGGAATGAGGAGAAATTTCCATCCCGGTAGCCGACGAGGCCCGGTGAGCTACACCTTTGGCCCTCCCCAGGGCGCCAGTTGGTTGGCAATGGTAATTGTAGGGCCGAGCCCAGGCCCAACGGAGCGGAGTATGCAATACTTCACGTTCGGCGGGCGGATGTCTTTGTGGAGTGAATGAGAGATCCCGCATGGGGATCCATCGCAATATGGCGGGAGTATCCGGTTTCCCGGTATGACGTCATTTCCGGCGGAGGTTAGCAGAAGGGCGACCAGAGAGGAACCTGGTAGGGGGACGTAGGTACTTGGCCGTTCGGCGGGTGGTGCTAGTGCATTGTGGGGTGGGCCTGGTTGGGTGGGGGGTTGGGTTTTTCGGTTCCGATCGACCTGTGTCAACAAAACCTGGCAGGCGGGCGAGATGCGGCGGACGGGTGAGGCCACAAACCAGTGGCGGGTGTGACGTCGCACAAATGACACGGGACTATCCCAGGCAGAGAGTGGGTTGAACCCTCGGATGCACCATCTTCCTGTCCCTATCCCAACCCCATGCCCTAGCTAAACCCCTGTCCCCTGTCATCCTTTTTCCTGTGGGTCCACTCCAGTTTTGGGATGTCGGAAGGGTCCCCGGAATCGATGAGGACCGGCTGGTAGGAGACTAACGCTATGCCTCTGATGGTGGGTCGAGGGTGAGGCAGTTGGGAACGTAATCCTAGTCCCGATGGGTAGCCTAGTGGTGCCCTGGGGTACAGTCTCAGATGCTCCACAACACATGGTGGTCTAGCTCTTTCATCAAAAGGACCTCTGCGGTATCTCGTTGGGGGATGAATCCAGAGGAGTGGGACTCACGAGAGTGGGGGGTCTGAGGAACGATGGTTTCAGATATGTCAGCATAATTAGAGCCTATGGGGCCTGGGTATATCGGACCCAGTGGACACAGACGAGCCCCTGTCATGGTGTTGCCAGGAGGGCAGGGACACGCAGAGAACCCGTGTAGCCCGGTCTGAGAGGGCCATTATTGCAAATACAGGCGCCCACTGGTTGGAGTACCCCTTATGTCCCTGCACCCCTTCTTTGAGAAAAGTGGAGTGTTGCAATGGGGGGTTTTTTTTTTTTTTTTCTACTGATGAGGTGTATATGGGATATGGCAAACTATGAGGACGGAAGGATCAGGGAAGAAGATTGGGATCCGGCGGGTTACATGAGAAGTGTCACCCAGAGAGTTACAGCTGCTTGCTCTAAGCCCGTGGACCAGTGCTGTTCGCAACCCCCTTGAGGGGTATGGTAGACCAGTATGGATACTCCAGCAGGAGTAATCTGGTTTTGACACATCTACGTTAGGATGTCTCTGTTATTAATGTTATGATGCAAGATATGTTGGTAATGTGTATTGTGTGTGTTTTTTTGCGTGCCACCTGAAGAGGGTTCCGCAAAGTTAATCCCAGCCGGGTGTTGGGTTCCACCAGGGGAGAAGTAGGCCATGTATAAGAATTTGTGTCATATCTCTTTCCTCATCTGGCATAAACCCTGGTAAGTATGCAGAAGGCCAGTAGTTTTCATGGAGTTTGCCCTCACATCCCTTGTGAGTGTCATATGGGTCCCATAGGAAGTGCCACATGCTGGTGTCCACGGTTAGTGACATCAGAGATGTGCCTGTCCTAGGTGCATATAGACACAGCCTGCCTAAAGTTATCTGTTCAGTCCTGTTGGTGGGCTCCTCTGTTCGTAGGAGGCCATGGAGGTCGGCAACATTTTGCAGTAGTCGGATGCAGAGCTGTGATCTGGCAGCACGGGGCATGACGAGAAGCTGGTGAATCTCCCTTAGGGGGAGGTGGACGAACTGCATTAGAAACGGAGGAACCTTTCACAAGGGAACAGCTGACAATTGAGGTGCTGATTAAATAAACCACCATGGTGGAGGGCAGCTCCCACCGTGCAATAAAGATGTTGCTGATAGAAAAGAATCCCTCGTGTTTATGTGTGAGTGATTACTAACAGAGGGCTGCACCACAGAGGATCCCTCGTCAGACTCATCCCCCAGTGAACGCCGGTATCCTTATGAGGTGGAGGAGGGGCGCTGGGCAATGGATCTCGGTAGGACGCAGCACACTACTCTGCTGCCCTGTCTGGGTTGGCACATCCCCCACACAGCCATCATGCGGGAGACACTTATCCCTGTTTGCCAACGGTGCCCCACCACAGACATCACACTGTAATTGGGACTGGTTAGACCACGAGGGGCCCAAGTATGATAATTGTGTGGGTCAGGCCGGTTCAAAAACCGTTACATTACAGCTAATAATGCAAAATTCTCTAAAATCCTCCGATGTGAAATTCTCTAAAATCTACTTCTTTTAATAGCTGATCTAGAAATAAGTGCACATACCATGGACGTTTAAACCTCAGTAGTTCCCATTCAATCTCCCCCTGAATGGAATCAGCGTTAGACTGATGAAACCCGAGGGCAACGTGTTTAGTTTTGATCAGTTGTTTTGATCTTACAAACGCCGGAGAGAGGAGCTGCGGTTAGCTGAGATACCTAGGAAACTGCTATACATGGAACCCTCGTTTACATCAGTGGTTGCCAAGGACCTTCTGCCTAGAAGCGACACCACACGAGCAAAACATAAAGAGGATGAGATCCAGATGATTTGAACAGAGCCGCACCTCTAAGAATACTTCGTTCAAGGTGTCAGATGCAGGCGCGTGAAGGGAGGTGGAATGGGGGCGTTATTGAGGCATGTCTGTCATTTTGCCTGGGGCGATCTGTTGTTAATTCCCCCAGCAGATCTTTTCAGCGTTGTGGGTGGGCTGGGGGATGGGGGCGGGTTTACACATTCAACACACGGGCAGGGTAAGTATCTCAAGTGCAGTCATGAAATCATTCTGTAAGAATGAATTTCATTGGCTGCCTTGGTCCCTGTGACGCTGGCTGCAAGGCTCCAAAAATGAAATTTTTTTCGTTTATATTGAAACTGTAGTCATCTCCACTCCTGGCTTCGGAGACAGGCGCGTTGCCGAACCACTAAAACCATTATTCAATTGAATACTATTGTTTCTCACGGCAGCACGCCGGCAGCACGCCCCTCCCTCCGAAGTCATCACCCTGACCGAGGCCTAAGGAGCATGTTGGCATGATTTTACTCGTACAACGCACATATTACTCCAGGATGTTTTGTGAAGTTTTAATTTTGTAAAATGTCCAAAGTGTATTACATTTTAAACTGGTATGCGGCACTATGGATCGAGTGATTGTTTTTCCTCTTTTTTCTGCTTAGGTCAAGTGAGGGGAGTTTGTTTTGTCCAAGAGGAAGGCTGCCAGCCATCCACATACCCAATTTGTGAAACCTCGACAGTCCCATTTATTTATTAACTTCATTTTTATGGTTAAGGCTTATTCTTCTTTTTTAAAGGAGAAACCTTTTATTATTTCTTATATATTTTTATTTATTTTCACTGTTTACAAGCATTAGCTTATCCCCTTAACAATTGTATGCTATTCATCAGATTGTCCATCTTATTAATATTATTATAATTTGCCATTATAACCATAAATCAGTTATCAGATGGTTTTCATATGCAGACCCGCCGAGGCGCTGCTTTTGAACTTTTCCAACATAAATGAAGGTACTATCTTGTTCCTTTACTGTGATAAGGGGGGGGGGGGAGCGGGGTGATGAAAGAAGTTGAGGTAAGGGGGTAAGAAACCGATGGGAGTCTGGTACAAACGAGCGAAGGGAGAGGAAATAGGAGGAGGAGGTGATGGGGATTACGCATTTATGAAGGGCAGAAAGAAGGCGGGCATGAATAAGGGGGTGGGGATCTGGAAGAAAGGAGGAAGGGAAGGAATGAGAGTGGAGAATAAGGAAAGGGCGAGTAGGGGTGGAGGGGAAAGGGATGAGTGAAGGAGTCGTGCAGGCAGATGGATAGGGGTGGATGGATGGGAGGTCTGGCTAACGGGGGGGTCTGGAGGAGAAGTTAGGAGGAGTTGTAAGGGAGATGGGAGGGATGTAGGGATGGGGGGTCGATGGCAGAAGGGAGGTAGGATGGGGGTGGAGGAATGAGAGTGGGGAATGCAGATGAGGGAAAAAAAGGGATAAACGCGATGGAGGGGAGTAAGGGTTGGAGCAAGGGCAGGGGGGGGGGGGGGTACGGGGGGGACAGACATGTTTCAAGGTGAGGGGAGGGAGGGTGAGGTGGGGCTATGAGGTTGAGGGAAGAAGATCAATAGGGTATGAAGTGGGGAAACCAACCCCCCCCTCCTATATTCTTGGACCCTCTTTCTCTTCATTAACGGTATACATAAGGCCATTGCGGGGATCCAAGAGGTTCCTGTATACGTAACCTAATAAACTCAAAACCCCCGTGTTATAGCGTGGATTCGCTACAACACGGATCCGCTATAATGCGGTCGGAGTGTTTGCCTCCCAGATTTAAAAACTCTCCAATTTTGTTTTTTTTTAGCGAATGGTCGCTAGCCTAGTACATACCTGGCATCTGCAGCTCTCTCCTCTCTGCAACTCTCTCCTCTCTCCCTGCTTCAAATCATTTTGTTTACATTCAATCTTTATTGCGGTGTGTGTGTGCTGCTTGCCGTGTGTGTTAGCAATAAGCCTTGCATGTTATTAAAAAAAAAAACCTTGGAGATGTGCGCTGCACATGTAGATGCAGACTGTGAAGTCAGGGAGAGATGAGAGAGCTGCAAAGAGGAAGAGCTGCGATGCCGGTACTTCCTCACGCGGCGGCCATTTTGTTTAAACCGGTTATAACACGGTCTCATTAAGTGGACCCCCAAGCCACCACGTTATAACATGGTTAAGCTTACCTTTTATTTTGCCTATGGTTCTGCAACTTCCACTTTCAGGGGGTCCAGCCTGAGACGGGGATTTATATGCAGATCCATGGTTCAAGACAATCTCCGACTTCCAAGACTCCGGCCTCATTACTGAGTCCTCCTCTGATCACAATGCCATTTCTATCGATCAATTATCTTGGGACTCCCTCTCCTTCTTTAGGGATCCTAACTGACAAGGTTACTGTCCTGTCTAGAACATAACAACGTAGGGGGGTCTGGTCTCTTACCTAAGAACATCAGTGTCTTTTCCGTTCTCCTGAGGATCCTCTCCTCATGTCCTCCATGACCTATCTTTCCAGACCATCTCTCCTTTTACATACCCGAGCCCCTGCATGAGATCTGGTCTTCCTCATATCAACCCAGGAACGGGCCTAGCCTACACAAATACGCTAGTAACCCTTTTAGAGGGTGGAGTTACACAACTTTGGAAAAAGTACAATCCAGTAAGAAGTCAATTAAAGAACATTTTTATCAATTATAGTGATCTAGCAGGGCTGTGTACAAATGACAAGACACAGAGTCTGACAAACATGCTGAAACCATGCTCTGCAACTTCCAGGAGGAAGTGTCTGCCTTTTTATAGGTTCAGGTGGGCGCTTACACAGAGACAAAGCCTCATAATACCCATACTGCATGTGGCATGCATCAATAAGCATTGAGAGATTGGTTTCTTGGAAGTCCCCAGATATTTAGCTAATCTATAATATATATATATATATATATATATCTATGATATAGATATATACATATTACTATATATATTATATATCATAATCTATATATTATCTATATGTATCTACTCTCTAGCTCATCTATATACTATCATCTATATGTCTATATATATAACATATATATTCTATATCTATATAGATATATCTATATCTGACATCTAATACTATATATATCTATAGATATATATAGAAGCCATATATTACTTGTAGCACATATCACATATCTTAGACGTTCCTGCAACCCGGATTTTTCGGCCATTATCACCAGCATACCGTGCTCAAATGGCAGCAAGGGATTCTTGGCATACATTCAATTGAGCACACAATGCCCCTTTGTCTAAAGTCCATTATTACTGGAACCCAGCCAGTGCTCCTGTTTTAAAAAGACAGTTTAAACATATCGTTGGATAGATGCAAAACCTGTGAACCCACTCAAGACAGCTATTTTGACCTTTTGGTTCCATCAGTGTGAGGTTGGTTGTACTGGCTTGATATATATACTTTAATATATATATATTCTTGGAAAATGAACAATGCATTGATCACACGTGCCACCGGTTTTGTCTCAAGTCCATTATTCCATGGAACCAGAGGGCTCCGCTGTTTTAAAGAAGCTTTTACACATATCGTTGGATGAGAATGGGCAAAACCTGTGAACAACCCCTCACAGACCACTCTTTTGACCTTTGGGTCCATCAGTGTGGAGTTGGTTGTACTCGCTTATACACCCTAACAGGGTTCTACGCTGAAAAGCCCTCGTGTTACAGTTTTTCTAACATATGTCCACATTCAATTACCTACATTTAAGTACCCGCTACCCATCAACCAGAGAGAGGTTTTCATTAATTATTATAGATCTATCTATAATATATCTCTATATATATATATATATCTATAATTCTCTATAATGCTATATATCTATACTCTATCTATAATATCCAGTAGAGGCAGCGATTATTCGAACAAAAACGCATGGCAATATCCCCCAAAAGCCCCCTGTACACCCGTCCATTCTGAATACATGCCTTAAACTTTCCCTTAAACTAGCCCCAGCAGTTCTGATGATTAATGTCCTATCAGATAACAGTGGGGTTCCCTGTCAGTCCCATTCAAACTGAATTGGACCTGCCAGGGATCCCTGCTTTTTAATCCTATGGGTCGTTAGTCAATGCAGAAATGCCTTAAACGACGTGCCTCAAACTAGCCCAAACATAACCGCAGCACATACCCATAATGTAACCCAGCCTACTTTCAGCAAAGTGTTAGAATAATCTTGCCTGTACTGTATAGATTCAAAAATTAAATAGTGAACCGTTCTGGGCGCTAAAACAAGATGCTTTTATTTGTGTAAGCTTTCGAGATACACTGTATCTCTTCTTCCGGCGATGTTACACATGAATGAAGCAAGCAAAAGGTATACTTTAAAGACATGTCTAATATATTCTTCAATCCTCTTGTGGGATCGAATGTGTGACTTTGGTGCTTTTGTGTTTAATACCACTACGTGAACTTACCTGTCCTGAGTGCTGTCTCCTTTTGCCAGTCTCTGGTAATGTATGATATATTATATATACTATATATATCTATATAGATATATATATCTAATATATCTATATATATAATACTTCCCTGATGACGTAGAGTGATCTATGAAACATGTAGGATTGGCTTCGCTATGTGGACCCTTACTCCTGAAAGTTTCTTACCCGTGCTTGCAAGCCTGTTCTAAGTTATCTATAGGACTTTATGGACTTATTCACCTATTGAAAATCGGCTTGTCGCTGATCTGAGCCTTATATTGTGCCTCATCACACACCCTGGTAGACAATTCGGAGCTTAGAGGCCTTTTCCTCACGAGGCTTAGCTGGGGAGTCAGCGGTTTGGGAGTGTTGTTCCAAGTCTTTCTCCTGTGGTACCCCTCCGTGGATTACTGTGCTCTGCTTCAAGGTTGACCTTTGCTTCAAGTTGAGGATTTCCTGTTTGCTGCAACATTTACTTAAGCTGTCAGCGCTTATTACTATTATGGCTCTTCTGGTTTCTAACCAGTTTTGTCGTAGCCCATTTGGGCATTTCTCTAGATATTCTACGAGTTACTACAGTTCCAATGTGTGGGATGCTAATATTAACTACAGTATCTAATCAATAGATCAAGCATTGTTTTTTTGATTCCACATGGTTTACTATATACAACCTTTTATACATCTCTTTCATGTAGGTTTGTACTAGTGTTACTTAAGTATAACCCTCAGAACAGGCATTAACTGGCCATAATGCCCCTGGCTGGAAGAGTTGAAGGCCCGATACGAAGCCGAGGGCCTTTAAAACCCACCATGCATTATTGGCCAGTAGATGCCCTGTTCTGAGGGGATTTTACAATTAGAGGCTAGCATATAGACTTTTTTTTTTTCATAATAATAGACAGCGTCCGCCAACTAGTCACACCCTACGCGTTTGAGGAAGTCATCTCGATGACGAAACGCGTAGGGCGTGACTAGCGTGACTAGTTTTTGTGACGCCATTTGCCCACGAGCCCTGTGGTCACTTG
>WSYH01019234.1:0-10320 GCA_036426205.1 Ascaphus truei
CATACAGATACACACACACACACACACACACACACACACACACACACACACACACACATGAACACATGCACACATACATGCACACACACATGCACACATGCGCACACACATGCACACACATGCACTCATGCACACACATGCACGCACACACATGCACACACACACATGCACACACACACACACATACACATGAACACATGCAAACATACACACACAAACACACACACACATGCACACACACACACATGCACACACACACACACCTCTGTGCTGCCACTGTCTTGTCTGGTAGTGCCGGACCGGCTGCAGACTCATTGGATGAGAGCGGTCACGTGACCGCTCTTCCGCTTCCCCGAGCGGCAAATTTCAAACTTGACTGTCTCGGGGAAGTTTCTCAGCATCCGCACGCATCAGCAAGCATGCGGAGGGAGAAACTATAGCCGCACTGATAACAGATGCAGGGGCTTTGTGCATCTGTTCAGCGCGGCTCAGCCCGGCTCAGCGACGCTGAGTGCACTATGTCCTGGGCCTTATTTGCATACGTTTGATGATTTTCATGTGTTAAAGAAGCAGGCGCAATAAAAGCCTTATTTTTGTTCACCTTTAAACCAGTCTCCATTGCGTACCTCTGCACACATCTCTTACAATTAATAATAATAATAATAATAATAATACCTTCTGGTAATTAGAGTAACAACATTTTCTAAGTGTTAATTTACGTTATGAAGCTATTATGCAACATTTAAAAACTACTTGCCTCACTGAGAAATGTGGGAACTATTACATATATATTTAGTGTAGGTACACTGCCTTAACGAGTATGCCTTGAAGTGGCCCCGAATACATCAAATGACGCGGGGTATGTGACGTCAGCGCGCTTGAATCGATATACAAAGCAAAAAAAACTTTGTTTACAAACGTAATTGACAAATGAACACTCCGGTAGTAAAATTACAGACAAACTTTGAAAACAAAAACTACTGTATGTTGACACAAATCAAGAAATTAAAAATAAACTAAAAAAATCTACTTGAATAATAAATAAAGAGATTTAGCCTTTACTATATATAATTCGTTAGCTGAAAGGTAGAGGCCCGACAGCTCAATAAAGAGAGTATATCTGTATGATTTATGTGCCTAAAAGGCAGCTCCAAATGCTTAAAATGCAAATTGTGTAAACATATGCAATCCACGTCTGAATTTGTTTCTACATCCAGAGGACGGAAGTTCACCATAAAATCTTTCATTAATTGCAATCTACATTCATTATCTATCTTCTCAGATGCGGATGTGGTAAGCAATAAATTGGACGTACTACCAGGGCCTTAAAGGTCCATATACTTGAACACCTACGCCTCATTACTAAAAAGGATATTAGTCACCCAGTTTCTCAATATTTCACCAACTGCAGTTTGGTAATGTTGACACATTTACATATATGGGTATAGAACACATATTATGTCCTAAAAGGGGTGGAAATAGAATGAAGATAATAGACAAGCGTGAACTGTTCTGGATCTTTACCCTTCAGACCAGAACTCCCAAGGTCTAAACTCAGATTGGGATCTGAGCCCATTTATACATTGAAATACATTCACATAATTCATCATTAATAGCTATGTAAATCAAACCTTTCTGGTTATTTTACATTATCATCTCTGCTAAAATATATGGTAATCTGAATGTGTGTTCACACAGATGATGTTCCTTAGTAAACAGGAACATGATAATTTTGATAGAGATCATTTATGTAGAATAACATTATCATAGACATAAACATCATAATATATGTTAATATTTTTGTTTTAAATCGTTCAAATTGTCTATTATGGATGATGTCTATCTATTTATCAACATTGTAGTGATCATGCCCCTTTTTGGGATTCC
The DNA here is from genome assembly GCA_036426205.1 of Ascaphus truei. NCBI lineage: Eukaryota > Metazoa > Chordata > Amphibia > Anura > Ascaphidae > Ascaphus > Ascaphus truei. The sequence continues at coordinate 1,888 of WSYH01019234.1, forward strand.
TTTCCACACTCAATTGTAGGTTGTCATATGATATGGCTTTGGAATGTTAATTATTATATATTTTTTTTTTTTTTTTTTTTTTTTTTTTAAATCTTTACATACATTCCTCATTAGGTAGTCTTTTCTCACTTTCAAAAGTAGGCACATAAATCATACAGATATACTCTCTTTGTTGAGCTGTCGGGTCCTCTACCTTTCAGCTAAGGAATTATATATAGTAAAGGCTAAATCTCTTTATTTATTTATTATTCAAGTAGATTTTTTTGAGTTTATTTTTAATTTCATGATTTGTGTCAACATAGTTTTTGTTTTTAAAAGTTTGTCTGTAACTTTACTACCGGAGTGTTCATTTGTCAATTACGTTTGTAAATAAAAAAAATGTGCTTTGTATATCAATTTAAGCACGCTGACGTCACATACCCAGCGTCATTTGACGTATTAGGAAATGGAGGGGATTGGTAACTATGGTGCGGACGTGCTATTTAAAACACTCCAGTAACTATTATGTTATTCACCTTGATAAAGGCTGTCAGCCCGAAACGTGTAGGTGTGGGCTCTGTGGTTGTCTGTCTTTTTTAAGATGATCCATTAAAACCAGCATTTTTTCTACTGTGGGAGCGCTATCTCCGTAATTTGTATACGCTATGGATGTAGTGCTCTGCTTCTCTCTTTGTGTTTTCCTGTTGATCACCACAGGCGGAGACACACATTATACCCCAGGACAAGCAGGCTTCACTATCAGGACTACGCATATTCATGTGAGTCTAGGGCAATTGCCTTATAAGCTTCATTTGTCATAAAGTACCCATTTACATTAGATGTTTATCTAGACTGGACACCAGAGAGTGTTGAATCCGGATCTGCAGTGTTCCGTGGGATTTACCAGTTATTACATCTTTATTGGGACTTTCATCTGCATTTTCGTCAAGCCACAGGAGGGTTTTATTCCATTGAGGATGTTCATGTGCTTACAAAGTTGTTATTTACAGATCTGCTTAGTCGTTTAGAGCACCACACAGTGTTTTTTTCTACAAGTTCTGTACTTGATGTATTTCTCATGTGTGACCATTGGTTATTTCCTACTGTGTTTTCTCAGAGTTCTAAAGAAATGGTGTATTCACATCTAGATGAGTGTTATATTATCTCTTGCCCCCTCTTAAAATTGTTACCTCAGGAATTCTCATGACGGATCAGGGGAATGGCCAGGTGCACCACAAATGTCCCCAAATGTCTCATAAGATTATATCCCTGTGACAGGGTGAAGTCAACCCCTATCAGTTATGCCTGGGAGACATACATCTGAGTGCTTCATCCAGCACTCAGGAGGAAAAGCTGGGTAATCAGAATGTAAGCAGACACCTGATAACCAGCAGGGTATATAAGGATGTTGTTACTGGTAGTAGCTGCTGCCTCAGACTACAGAACTCTGCTATGTGAGCTGCTAGCCAGACGGATCTCCCAACTAACTCTTTCAATCAAAGTAAGAATTGTTCATTTGTTTTCCTGACTGCTTAATATACATTTACGGTTTGGTAAATGGTTTAGCCAGCCAGCCTGATAGATAGGCCTGGAGTGTTAGTCAGTTCTCCCAATGTGGAGCAGGTTTTGTTTTGGTGATTAAAAGGACAGTGTGCCCAAGTGTTATGTTATGCTGTGGAGAAAATAAAGCCACTCAAAGTTTTCATTAACCTGAAAGTACCCATGTGGACTATACCCTGACCTCGGCTACAGGCCGTCCTGCCACAATCCCACAATGGTAAGGACTTGAATGGCCCTTGTAAAAGGTGAAGGGCTTCTTGTACTAGTACAAATCTGGGGGGATATTCTCCTTATCCAGGAAACGCACATTAAGCACATTAATCTGTTTGTACAGTCAAATGTACAGTATATAAACAGCAGTAATGATGTACACAAAACCTCTCCTCTCTCAATGAACTACTGTACTGTACACAGAATGAGGAACAAGATAAAGACGGAAAAAATAATATTACTATATATATATTTTATATTATACATTACAGTATATATTATTAAATAATATTCTTATAAATGTGCATTATTCATGTTTCCCCATGTTTTACAAATGTTTTCTAAATGTTTATCCAATTTCAATCTGCCAAAATAACTTAATAAAGACTGCATTATGTATTATTCATGATTATTTTTATATTTGTATTTTTTGGTTCCTGATAAAATAAAATAAATATTTATTCACATTCCTGCTAATCATAATCATTGACAACAACCATAACCCCCCCCCCACCCCTACAGTACACCAATGAATAAGAATGAATGACAAAACAACATGAATCAGTTAATGGTTTTTTGAACTCTCAATTCTCACAATGCTGTGCAAACCGGATTTACATTTCAAAATCGAGAAGAGATTTTCCAAAGCGTTACCGTAAACAAAGCCTCAAAGGGTTGGGGGGCGGGGGGGGGGGGGGATTACACGCAGGCGCACTGAGGCTTTGTAGCTCGGCTATGGACGGATTAAGAACACAATGGCAATATTCAGAAAATTAACGACTCTGTGGAGAGAGGGGGTTGGGTGACTCATGCGCAGTAAGCAGCAAGCTCCCATCTCTAAAAGGATTAGAGTACACACAGGTGCAGAGAGGCGATTGACGCTCGGCTAGGGATGGATTCAAAACACAATGACTAACTAACTTCAGAAAATTAATGACTCTGTGGAGGTGTCTGTCGATAAGAGTTTGTGTGTGCGTGGGGGAGGGATGAAGGATTAGTCGTGCAGCACTTCAAAGAAATAACATACTGTACTGTAGAGTACAGTAATTTCAAAAGGCAGTTCATCATAATACTGTAATTTGATCCCTACACCCCCCAAATACAGTACATAAAAAGCACACAAATCAACCATGTGCAGACAAACGCACAGATTTAATATCGTAATATCAAGATTGTTTTTGCAGGCTTGTGGATAAAATAACATTTAAAAAATCATAATTAAAAAAATTTTGGGGGGGCACTCAAGCAAGCAGTGGCGGGTGAAGTTACAGGCGCATGAGCAGGAATAAACTAGCTCCCATCCGAAAGAGGATTACACACAGGCGCATAGAGAGGTGATGCCCTGTGCAAATCAAATTCGAGAAGGGATTTTCCAAAGCGTTGCCGTAAACAAAGCCTCAAAATTCCCATCTCAAAGAGAATTACACGCAGGCGCAGTGAGGCTTTGTAGCTCGGCTATGGACGGATTCAAAACACAATGGCAAGATTCAGTAAATTAACGACTCTGTGGAGAGGGGGGTTGGGTGACTCATCACTTGCACTCCCAGCAACACCAGTCGCACTCGCAGCAACAGCACTCCCCTGAATCCTACGTTCACTCAGACGCGTACTCACACGACTACCAGAACCACTCACACTAGCATCACTCTTCCCACGCCTTTCGGCCATACCTATAGCACTCACAAAGAACAGAAAAGAAATGTAAACACAATCGCACTGAACACTTACAAACTGAACACAACACAAAGATGTTAACCAAACAACACAGGACAAACCGATCACAATACACAGCAACTCTCTCTGTCAATCTGAAATATGCAAATCGCCCAGCTCTGTGTGTCTCTCTCTCTCTTTCTCTCCCAATAACACAGAGAATGAATAAAAATACACGCTACTTTTAAATAGGCCGCTCAATCAAAAACATGCTTGCTTCGGCAGATTCAGCAAGAAGTTTCATTGGCGAACCTAACATCACCTCGCCATGCACGCCGATACACCTGTGTGTGATCGGCAAATCATCGCCAGAGTGGGAACAAATGTTTTCATACGGCGAGGGAAAATCGGCAACATCATGCCGATAGTGAACACTTGCCGAGAGCACTTTTTCGGCGCTTACTGCATAGAGCCCTTAAACTCAGATCGGCCGCCACTGTAGTTGCAGTTTGGAAAAAGCTACAACTGCATCACGCCTTGCTTGAGGAATAGAACCTCAGAGCAGGAGAGAAATAACTAACAAAAACATCTATAACCTGTAACATCTTGTCTGTAACTAACTGAAGCTTGAGATTGTAAACTGCCTCAACAATAAATATTGGAACTGCAAGAAACCTGTGTCGAAGACTGTATTTCCCACACAAAGAATCTCATGGTATTTTTAGTGCTTACGAACTACAGTAGTATTTAATCTGGGGAACAAACTAACATTTCTTTTCAGTTAGCATGACATAGCACAGCTGACTCTCTTGTGCCACCTCAAAATAGAGATACATTTTAATCAGGCTTCCAGCTCTCGATGAATATGTTGGTGTTTGTGGACTAATCCTAGGCCGCCTATTGATCCAAATAAATTTCGGTATGAGAGATTGTACAGTAGGTTGAGAATATTTTTTGAACAATGGGAATATGTGGAGTCTGGAATAGATTTAGCACCTGTGGCAGAAGATTCATTTTTACTAATTGGATTCTTCCAATTATATATTAAAACTGGACCACATTTGTAGGTCTGTATGGAGGGTTTTCAATAGCCGGTAGTAATTAACTTGGTAATTGGTCTTATAATCATTGGTGAGGAAAACAGATATCGCTTTGGTATGCCACCAAAAGTCAAAGTTTAGTTCCAGAAGTTTGAGCACTTCTTTTTTCAGATTTATATTTAGTGCTTCCTATTTCATTTTGTCAATCTTGAAGTCTGATAATTTGTTAAATTGGGAGAGCTTGTTAAACAGATTTGGAAGTAAGTAAGGAAGTATGGTAAGTGTGAGGATAACCATAAGCGAATCTATATTATCTATATTAACTTTAAGATTATTTTTATCTTTGCGGTTTCTTCTGTATTAATATATACATTGTATTTTTTACTGGGTTTAATCATTTCTGAGAGTACCACCTTAGGCACCTTAATAGTTACAATAATAACAATAATGTTGCATAACATTATGTATCTACAATAGTTACAATAGGTACTACAATAGGTACAATAGTTACTACCTCCTTCCACAGTACTGTTGGAGTACTATCATTCACCCAGTAGCCCAAGCATGCTGCCTAGGGGTCACACTCGACTCCTCTCGCATTCTCCTCTCACATTCAAAAGTTTCTAAAAAACCTAACGCTTTTTCCTCCGCAATATTACAAAGATACTCCCTTTCCTCTGTTGCTCGACTGCTAAAACTCTGACTCAGGCCCTCATTCTCTCCTTTCTCGATTACTGTAACCCCCTGCTGTCCAGCCTTCCTGCCTCTCACCTGTCTCATATACAATCTATCCTAAACGCTGCTACCAGAATCACTATACTCTTGCCTAAATCTGTCTCAGCGTCTCCCCTGCTTTACACTCTTTACACTCTTCTGCCCCTCCTTACATCTCAGCCCTAATTTCTTGCTATGCACCATCCCGACTCTTGCGTTCTGCTCAAGGATGTCTTCTCTCTACCCCCTTTGTATCTAAAGCCCTCTCCGGTTTTAAACCTTTTTCACTGACTGCCCCACACCTACGGAATGCCTTTCCCCTCAATACCCAACTAGCACCCTCTCTATCCACCTTTAAGACCCACCTTAAGACACACTTGCTTAAAGAAGCATATGAGTAGCACCGTAGATAATGCAAGACATGATACATAAAGCTTGGTCCCCTGCAGACGCACTTACCAGAATGCCCTCCTACTGTCTCTGTACGTTCTTCCTACCTACCAATTAGATTGTAAGCTCCTCGGAGCCGGGACGTCTCTTCCTAAATGTTACTTTTATGTCTGAAGCACTTATTCCCATGACCTGTTATTTGTATTATATGTTATTTATATGATTGTCACGTGTATTACCACTGTGAAGCGCTATGTACATTAATGGCGCTATATAAATAAAAACATACATACATACATACATACATACATACATACATACATACATACATACATACATACATACATACATACAGTTACAACACAAACAGCAGTATTGATATTTTCCAGTCCCATGCATAATGGGAGCAATGGCATGTGAGCATATTCTAAACAAAACCATTATGCATATTGGTTTCAAAAGGGTATATTGTCCCTCATTTATACTGATGTTGTTTATAATATGCAAGTATTGTTTATACACCTCATTCAAAATAGGTATCAGTTGGCTTTTCGAGCTACACAACTATCAATGTTAAAGTGTTAGGAAGTGTATATTTTTTAATGTGTTTTTTCAACTCCCTCTCTCATTAATTATGTGTCATGCAATGAGAATTGACAGTTAGATACATTAAGGATAGTTTCATGCTGCGGGATTGCGAGCACGTGATGCAGAGTTAGCAAAGTATCCTGGTCGGTGTTGGAGTTTGTTACTAACCATCATCCGGAAAACAGTATCACAAGATGGGCATGTGATGCGAATGTAGCTGAGAGATCGGGTCGTGTTGGAGAGGTGTGGTGGGGACTGCGGTGCTTTCAAAACCACTGTTCTAAATGCCGTTTTAAATTATTTTAAACGTGAGTGTGATGGAATTAGACTAACCCCTGAATTTCGCTAAATATAAAGGCAATTTTATGTTATGTCCTAGTAAGAGACATGTTCAGAGGTATATATATAATGGAGACCGATTGGGGTGAAATTATATCTTGGCTTTATTGAGCCTGTTCCTTAATGCAGACAAAATATACAAAAACACAAAATAACAAATGCCTATCCCTGTGTAAGGGCTAACTTACTTCCCCAATCCCTTTCTCCAGGGCTGGAAGGATAATCCCATTACCACCCTCTCCCCAAAGTCTCAAGAGATACCTTAAAGCCGGTGGCCCTTCATGTCCGTCTCTGGTAGGTTCCTATGTCCCCTGTGTCCAGGAATATAAGTCTCTGGGTGTCTTGGTCTCAGCAGAGCCTTTCTGCTCAAGACCTCTGCGTGCAGGCTTCCCTGCTTTCCTCTTGTCAGCACCCTTGTGTACTGAGGAAAAATCTCCTTCCTGTTTCTGGGAACAGGCTTTTTCACAGAGCTGTGATTAGGCAGGTGGAGTGGTTGCTTGCAGGTGTGCAATTAACCAGCACACTGCTGGATTAGAGGCAAGACTGTTAACAGGGATAAGACCGTGTTACAGTCCTGTTCTCTATTTTCTTTTCTTCCAAATTCTATGATTACATGAGAGGAGGGAATATTTTTATGACCGATTTCCATACGATTTCTACGAATACCATCAAAGATATTGGCTTGGTATATCCATTCTATTTCAATATACTGTACCAAACCTGATTTCTTTAAATCACGTACTTTCCTTGAAATCCCATGCTCTAAAGACATAACCATTTGAAAGAAGAATGCAAAGAAAATAATGAAACAAATTAAGAAACAATGAGTAAAAGAAAATGTGAAAACAAACATACAATGACAGGAAGAAGCAGTTTCAAAACAATTTAATGCTACTGTATGTTTTATACTTTGGACAGTGGACTTATTATAAAATTGAATTTATGGGGAATACTTTGAAAAAATGTGAAAATAAATCACATACGGTATTCCTCAAATGTTAACCTTGGCCCCTTGTAGACACACTTACCAGAACACCTTCTTACTCTTTCTGTATATTATTTCTACCTGCCACTTAGATTGTGAGCTCTTTGTGGCAGGGACTCATTTTCCTAATTATACTTTTATGTCTGAAATGCTTATTCCCATTATGTTTTATTATTATGTCACGTGTATTACTGCTGTGAAGCGCAACATACATAAATGGCGCCAAATAAATAAAGACATATATACTTATTCTGTATTAATGCCCACCCTCCTTTCTTATTTCTGTGCCCTCTCCCCATTCCCTACTTTGAAATATTTAAATATTTATATAAAAATATATATATAGTTTCAAAGTACAGTGTCTATAGTGGCTATAAGTACAGCAAATATAAAGTTGGAAGGTTAAAGGATCGTTTTGTTTATTTTTTTACAATAATTTTTTAATATGATACATTTTTAATAATTTTTTTGATTGGTGTTTGCTTTTAATGATGGATTGTTTTTTGACATTAGATTTTGAATGATGCAGTTTATTTAGATATTTATTTTATTTGTTCATGATTTTGTTTTGGTGTTTTAATTGTTTATTCTAGTCTTTATTTTGGATTTGATTAATTGATTGGTGGTAATTTTGTTTTTCCCCTGCCTCCACTTCTTTCGGTTAGTTTAGTTCCCCTCAATTGGGTTTGTTCTTTCTAGGAGTTATTGGACATCCTCAGTGGATGTATTTTTAACTCATCTAGTTGTTTACTTCACTGAAGTTATGTTTTTTATAAATATTTTTCCTTTATTGGTGTCATACATCGCAGGGGTACATGATACCGACACTGGCTCACAGGCCAACTTGTAAATACGGCGCAGTACATGTACATGGCATGGGAGAGGTAAATGACACACAATAAACCCTTTTTCCTTCTTTAAATAGTGAAAAAGAGAGGGGGAGACGAAGGAAAGGTGGATAGTTGGGAACGACTT
>WSYH01019235.1:0-10319 GCA_036426205.1 Ascaphus truei
GCGTTGAAGTTTGCTGCTGTCCCACATCCAGATGATTTACAAATAAAAGATTTTTATTGCAAGACCTGCTCTTATCATCCTTGCTGTGCGCTGCACACCCTGGCCTTTATAATGCTATGGTATACTGCAACAAAATTACTTGGGGCTAAATTCACTAAGCCCCGCTAGTCAATTTAACATGACTGTAACCTAAGATAACGCTTGTTTATCATAGCACAATATTTATTAAAGCAAATAACAAGACTTTTAAATCTCTTAGATTGTAAGCTCTTTGGGGCAGAGATTTCCTTTCCTATTGTCTGATTTTGCTGCACTTATTGTATAATTTTAATTCCCTGTACTGTATTCTTTGTGAAGCGCTGAGTACACTTTTGACGCTACATAAATAAAGACATACAATACAATGTGCATTTCCACCTAGGTATTTTTTTACTTATCTCGGGAAGCAAGGGGTCCAGTCTCTGTAATCTGAAATTAATGCGGTAAAACTCCAGAGACCCCCTACTTCATACCTTTTATTTTATTTTTTAAATGGTTGGAATACTGCTTTAACTAGGACTTGCTCCCATAAAAATGACGTTATTTGTAATGGTGGTTATTATAAATTACATCCAAATGATCTAATTATTGCCTTAATTATATTCATCCCCTATATACTGAGCTCCATTAAGGTTAACACCAGGAAATAATAAATAATGAAACATCATTTAAGTCACACCAGCTCTGGTGTTACTCTTATCCAGACACTGAAATAGCTGTTTAAATATGTGTAGCCACGTATTCCTTTTGGCTATTAATCTGCCCTGCCTAACACATAAGCCCTGGTACCAGTGCAGGCAGTGTTAGGGTTAATCCGGGTTTCCCCTGCAGTAAGCAACTCCCTTGAGTGACAGGGGGCGGGCTAAAGCCTGTGTAATGCCCAATCAGGGGCTCAGACCTTGGACCCTCTCCTGGGATACAAAAGGGGCTGCACAGGCAAATTTAGTTAGTGCTAGGAGTGTGGAGTCAGGGCTCTGACCACATTCCTTCCCCTCCCTTAGGGGAGTGGGACAACTACCTCCTATTCCACCATGAAATAAAGGGAAGAGCAAGGATAGATTCTCGGGCCTCGGGCCTGGGGGTTGATTCCAGGGACCATCCAGAGGAGAGAGAAGAAGTGTACCGTGTATGCTGTTACCCTGTGTGTGAAAAATAAATACCGTTCCTGTTATTATATACTCCGGTCTGAGACTGCAATTAATCAGGGGGAGTATCAGAAGAGGGTTCTCCTGTAGGGATTGCATCCAGTACTACTGGAGCCTTCTGGAGATGGAGACGCCGCACCAGTGAGAAACAACCAACCATCACCCCAAAAGCCTGTCCTGTTCACCCCCACTACCATCGGCGGACGCTCAGTACTCTGTGAGCAAGCAGATAACCAGCACATAACCATCAGTAATAGGGAGATCTCCCAAAGGGTGGGGGAAAACCTGTTACATTTGTAAAATATATATTTAAAAAATCAATTTGCATATTTCCCAGGTGTCACAGGTAGGATCAAGGGTATCTCGCCACATGGGGCATATTTGGACGTATATAAGCCATTGGGCCCTCTTCTAAATTGCTCCATCTCTCCCAGGATCAAGGAAATTTTTTTTTAAGAAAGAACATTAAAACATATTCTGGAAACAGAACAATGTAAGTTTATTTCACTTTGTTTTATATAGAAAAGTTGGGAAAATAACTATGTAGCCAAACAATATTTACACTTTATTATTAGTAGAAGTAAAACAGTCTTACTCTGCGCCAGTTTATTTTATATTCCAAGCCATAAGCTTGCAATGTGCACTGTGTTTAGGTTTTGGTTTTATTGTTGTAAAAACATATCGATGGTATTGGTTTTAGATTACGGGGGGAAATGTGAATTTTATGAAGAAAATCATTACATAATGTTATCTGGGGTTTTTTTTGTTTTGTTTTTTTTTGCTTTGAATGCAAGCATTTATGTTATTTGCAAACTATTTGGGAAAAATAATCACAATAAATAATAATGTGTTTTATTTTTGTTTCCAAGAGTGGCAAAGAACAGGACGAGGTAAAAGATAGGCAGGATAAGGCTAGTTAGATGGAGGAAATGTCACGATAGCTTACAGGGTTATAATATACACATAATTACTGGGTTGAATCGAATACGACTGTGATATGATAAAGAGATTTTATTCCTTCAAATAAGGTGGACACACAATGTTGGACAAATAACAAACGGAATATTTACACTTACTTGGGATGGGGACCATGAAGTAGCCAGAATTCAGGCTAGCAATTCATTCAGCAATACAGGATACAAACAAAGACCCTGGGTAGAGGGCTTATAGTCTCTTAAACAGATTTTAGCCTCTACTCCTTAACATTGGGACCCAGGTATTGGAGAACAATTATCTGGACCCAATTAACTTTTGCCAGCTCACGTGGGAGCAAGCTGGTACATGCCCCCTGGTAGGTGGGACATGCACACACACAGTCAGAGTCCAATTTAGTTCACCCCACTCCTAAGCCTGGTTTCTCTGAGTCTGCCATCTGTATTTCTTCACAGAGGAAAGGCTGACTGGAAGTGTGATTTGTAGCACCTAAACATACACAGCCAGGTACTGCTATGTCTCCCCCCTGCACACTCAATCTGGGAGGTGAAGCCTTGATCCGGACAAAGCACACAGACACACCGGCGCCTGATGGCTCATTACAATTCCACAGGGCCAGGAACTTTCGTGGGCTAATTCTAATAGCCCTGACTATACAGAAATATATCACAATTTATATATATATCAAAAATACTCCGTTCAGTTAATCTGAGAGGGCTGAATCCTGCCATGCAATCCTGATTCGCGGATCTGTGCCTCGTGGCCAAATTTCAGATTTCCAGCTATCACGGAACCGGAGATAGCAATATTGGGTTTTAAAACCTCATGTTACACAAACCATTTCAAAAACAGCAGTAATTGCAACAGCACTGTAACCTCTGCATAGGAAGATAGAGGTGGGGACAGAGTCAAAATATTGTCTTCTAAAGAGACTTATTGGATACATAAGTTAGATACTATGTCCCCTAAGGGGTTAAATGAGGATGTGGATATTTGGGCACTTTATTAAATCTCTAGCCCTTCCCCCCTTTGAACCCAGGGGATGTGCTACTAATCATTGTATCTCTGTTTTCCCTGCTTTGCTTTACTCTATATTTCTAGTTACATCTTTTATATATATTTAATGATGGTGTCTATTTTAAGTTACTAATATTGTGTTTCTTTTATTCCAGCATGTTTTTAATTATTTATGCTAGGTTTTGTTTATGTGTAGGTTTCAATTTAATATGTATTTTTCAATTTTGTTAATAAAGTTGTTGTTTTAAATGTAAATTACCCATCTTCCCTATCACACTGACCATTACCTATTTTAGATGATTGGTTTACTTTTAATTGGTCAACCAATAAGGTATCTTTGTGAGGTATATAAGACCTCTGGGTAATGGCCTAATTATTCCCTGAAGAAGTAGTTTATTCTACGAAACGCGTTGGATGACATATTTCTATTGCCTTATATTTGCTATTTGCCTATTTATTGGCTTTGCCCTGCTATTATCATTCTTGTGTGCTGATTTGGGCCTTTTTGAGAGACTTTGCAAGACTTTATTTACCTCCCTGCCGATTCCATCACTGCTGCGGAGACAGTGACGTCATCACGCAGCGTCCCGCGACGGAGCGGCATCGTGGCACGCCGAGTGTGCCCCTGCAAGCTGCGGTTTAACCTCCGTGCAGAGGATTCATCTGTTGAGCTACATGAGCTGCTCCAGACAGCTTGGAAGCTTGAGTGGTCCCACTGAGCACCAATACCTGCAGCGGAGCCTGGTTGCTTAAAGGGAAACTCCCTTGGGAGCAAAGTACCGACGGATGACAAGTCCAGACAAGAACCCTGCCCCAGAACCAACGGAGTGGCACTACCTGAGAGAAGCAAGCACCAGACTCTCCTGACAACAGCTGCCGAGTGGTAATCAGTGTGAAACACACTAAATGCACTTTACCAACCTTTATTATGTACGCAGATTTATTACCCCTTTAATTGATAATATATTGTAAAATTTGCTTCACTATTTGGCGTTGTGCGCTGTTTTCTTTTGTTTCCATTTTCTTAGAGTGTGTGGGGTGCTGAGTCACCCCCTGTGTTTATAGCAGCAGACACCCTTAACAGCAACACGGTTATGTGATATAATTTATTTATTTTCTATATACCTCACTGTGGGAGTTGTGGTTTATTCTTTTCCACACATTTATTTGGTTTAGTCACTGCACTGTATATTATATATTATATATATTCATATATTTTATTTTTAGGTTAGTTAGTTAGGTAGTAGCGCACAGTATTTTTTCTGTTTTTTCTGCATAGGAATACATGGCATTCTGTATGTCACTGCAAATGGTGGCCAAAAAGGCGGGAAGGGAACAAAGGGCCATAAACATTCAAACACAGTTAACCCCTTCCCTCCCGGCCTGATCGCAGTGTAGATGTTTGGTGCAATCACGTCACAGGGTGGGAACACATAAAACAAAGTGGAATACATTTTGTGCTGAAGCAGGGGAGTGCAGAAATTCATGTATACGATTCTATAAACCCCTCGCATCCTGAACAATTGTAGAGGCTGCCAACTGGGGGGTGACCCCTTTATTACACGCCTGGCAAGCCCATCATGACACCTCCCCTTCTCAATGGGTGCCTTGCGGCCCATTACCCCACCCGGGAAATGGGTCACTACTGGCACCATTGAAGAACACGTCCAGAGGGGTTTTCTTTGAGAGAGAGTTCCTCTGCATTACATTGCTCACTGTCCCTGTTAGGTTGGATAGTGAAATCCCAGTCTTGCAAAGCAGGGGTCCAACGTAACAGACCCACATTCTCCCCTGATACCCTCTGCAACCCACCCAATGAATGGTGGACAGGGGCCACAGCGAAGGGCCTCCATACAAACATGGCGGTCCTTTGCACAAGGCCTGGAAGGCATCTTCCCAGGCAGGAGACCAGCTAATAAGCACAGACCGTCGCTTTCTGGTCAAGTCAGTCAGGATGGAAGTCACAACCCCCTCTTTTAGGGACCCCATCTGCTCTTGCCCTGGGACCACCTGCAAATTCTCCTGCAGACCTACTCCTACATCCCCTACCATATTCTCCCCTTGGGCTGTCCCCACCCTGAGTGGCATCACTGCTACACCACAGAAGCCACTGGGAATGCTGACCACTGCCCTCTCCCTTGCCCCCTGGGTCAAGGGAATCCCCCAGTAATCCTTTCGGGGATTCCTAATGCTCAGATGCTTTGCCCCTGCCCCCTCAGCAATGTGGGACATGAAACAATCACCTGATACCCTCTCTGCCCTGGGCTGCCAGTAGCCCACACAGAAGTGGGTAACATCCCCCTTCTCAAGCACTGGGGCTACTGAACCAACCCAAGGACCCGGAGATGGGTCACTTACCTCTAGGGCCAGCATCTCTCCTCCCTCCTTCACTATGCTGCCGTCCCCTGTGAGCCCTTTGAAATCAGTCATGGGTGTTTTCCCTGGTATGTCAGTACAAATGGTCCTATGCTTTTCCAGCCCAGCCCTAGCCTCTGCCTTCTGCCTGACACTCCACTGACCCCCTATATCCCCCTGCTCCACAGTGCCTCCCTGCCTAGCCTCCCCTAGGACCAGCACCTCTCCTCCTTCAGCTACCTCTGGCTGCCCATCTACCTGCAGCCCTCCCTCACTAAGCTCCCCCCTAGGCAATCCTAACCTAGTTACAGGGACTCCCTGTCTGAACACCTCTCCCTGAAGCTGTTTCCCCATTACCGAGGATGAGCTCAGGGACATCTGTGCAGATGCAATCACCTTAGCTCCTGGCCGGCAGGTACCCGTGGGGTGGTCTAACTTTGCCACGGCCCCTGATACCTCCAGCCCATAGCAAGGCTGCAACGGGGAGGTTCTAATCAGGGAGACCCCCTACTGCACTTTATTGAATAAGCCCCTTAGAGACTAGTGCACTGGTCAGGTTCTGGTATTTTTGTTCCTAGTAACAAACATATATTCAAATGTAAAATATATTTTTGTTTATAAAAAAAGACACTGGAGCTGATTGACCAGTATATATATATATATGGCTAGAGAGTGGTGACAGGTCAGGTGGTGCTATTCCATTCTCTGTCTTCCTTTATATAAAATGTAATATAATTCTTAAGCCAACAGATAAGAGTGCTATAACCAAACTGAACTGCTTGACTGATATGTAAGTTAAGTGTATATAACCAGGCTGAGCACATCGGAGAGAGGTTAGATGGTGGTCCCTCTCTATGTTTAAAGTAGTAACTAACATAGATAAAAATGCAAAATGTGTAATTTATGTATAACCACCAAAAGAGACCAGTGTTGTTACAGTAGTGGGTCTTCTACCTAACTGGAAATCATTGACTGGTACATGCTGGTAAAGAGGAGAAAGGTCAGATGGTGTAATAACTTTATAGAATCAGAATAATACCATGTCCCAGGTAACCAAACCCAAATGGAACTTGTCTTCAACTGATTGACTGAGACAGGTCAAATGGTGGGTGTCATGTCTCTAGCTAATAATTATACTGTCCTGTATAAATCCAGTATTATAATAAAATATATAATAATAACATTGTAATTCAATCAAAATAAATCTCTCTCTCTCTGCCACTCTGTTTCTTTCTCTGCCCCTCTCTTTGCTCCACACTTCCCTTCCCCTGACGACACTTATGCAAAATGGTGGCAGGGTAAAGGAAGGGCAGCTTTATAGGAAGGGGGAAATACCACAAGATGTGAGACGAGCAGGTAACGTAAAAGAGGCTTTGCCTTATTTTTGGTTCTGGTCCAGCACACAGATCCGAGCCACAGCCTAATCTAGTTCACCCAGTTTAGATTTTAACAATTTAAATGATTTTTGTTAATGACATCTTGTTTTATCCTTTCTTAAAATATCTTTCAAAATAAATAAACAGTTAGCACTCTTCCTTTATATTTTCCAATTGATCTTAGTTACATTGGCCGTTGACATCACAAGTTGCTATTATTTCAAAAATAGCATCTGTGATAAGTAGAGTCACTCAGAAGTCATATCAACCTACTTTATTCTATTCAACTACCATCCGCCTTCCTTTCCTGCAGGCGTGGTGCTAGAGAATAACCTTCTTGTCTGTCTTGTCAACACTGGAAAAACATACTGCTCACACCTTTGGAGATTTGAGACCTTACTAAGCACACGTAGACATTAACTAGGTGTCTTAAGAGAAAAGAGCTAGAATCTCTCAGGAGCCAGAAATGTCAATGGTATCACTCAGTAGGCCGTAACACTTGTCTTACTAAGTGGTGTATGTTTTGTCCACCTCTTAGGTGTAGATTATTACAAAACTCAGCTGACCATAATTTTCAGGCAACATGGGAGCCAGAAAAACATGGAAAGAGTCAACACCTTTCTATCAAACAACTACATCAAAAGCAACAGCTAATATAATTAGTGTACTATGCTCCCAATGATTCATCTTCATGGAAAAGTGTGCATGGAAATGCTTAAAGACTGGGAACACCCATGGCCTGTATGATTTCATAGTTAAGACATAGGTAAGTGGAGGGATATTTTGTGCCACCTCTATAAACCATCATCACAGTTACAAATATATACAGTAACACATATGTCAGAGAGTACGTGCTGACATACTTATGGATCGCCACTCACTTTAATGTTAAATCATAAATGTTACTTTCTTATAACCGAAGCTAGGAAAGTAAATTCTACATGTTATTTGGCAGGTGTATAGTTATTACACATATTTTTATGTGGCCCAAAGTAAAGTTGACAAAAAGTGTGAGTTAACATGGATTTTGATCTCATTAAGCAAAATAACGATTGCCAAATTCAGCCCAAAACTGAATGATATATACAGAAATGTTCATTTGGAAACCATCTACCACATTCGATTCAACTGTACCATTTAACAGAACATTGAATTTTGCACATGCACAGAAACAGGAAGGTTACAAGTCACTGTTTTGACCCATATTTATTGCTAGAATCCCATAGTTATGTTAAAATAAGAATTGCAGTGAATATCATTATAACTATATAAACAGACCAATTTATGATCTGAACATTCTTTAATTCCAGGAGCCGCCATGTGAACTGTCATCACTGTCTGCACCAGAACTGAATCTTTCAAAGAAGGTTATGTTTTTATAAATTATAAAGAAAAAAAATAACCAAGACTAAAATAAAGTAATAAAGAAGAACAATAAATGTTTTCTTAGCAAAAGCAACAATCAAACTGAAGGGAAGCATTGCATACAAATAGCTACTTTATATATATCCACTGCTAGTTGAAGGCCATCTCAGATAATCTTTCAGTAACTATAATTATAATCCATCCCTCTCTATTTTGCCCCTAATTTCTTCTTCCTACATTACATTGGCTTTATGGCTCAGTATCTTGAGATCCCGTCAAAAACAGAACATCTTTCATTCAACAATGGCAATATCTTCTTGGATACAGTAAGTCTAGCCTCTTGCCATTTGAATTTCTTGTCTCACGATGTATCTTTCTTGTATCTGTTCCGTGGCTGATAATTAACACCGCATATATAAACCTTGGCCTCCTGCAGACGCTGCGCACTTACCAGAACGCCCTCCTACTGTCTCTGTACGTTCTTCCTACCTACCAATTAGATTGTAAGCTCTTCGGAGCAGGGACTCCTCTTCCTAAATGTTACTTTTATGTCTGAAGCAATTCTCCCCTTTATGTGTTATTTATATTATTTGTTATATATATGATTGTCACATGTATTACTGCTGTGAAGCGCTATGTACATTAATGGCGCTATATAAATAAAAACATACATACATACAATGTCCTATACTTCTGTTTGTTCCCAAACACATTTATTTCCTTTTTCCGTCAGATAATTTACTGCACCCATTGTTCTATGTGTTTTTGTTAATGTTTGAAGCATCTGAATAATGTTCTCACGCAGGACCCATGCTTCACAACGATAGAGGAGCACAGGCTAGACACAAGTTAAACAAGGTCCTTTTTAAATGTTGTGTTGTTATTTACAAATTTGATCACATTTCTCAAATTCTGAAGTTTCTTCCTTTTGATTCCTGGCCCAGGCTGGAATTGAAGTTGACATTTCCAGTATGATTCCATTAACGTCTATACTTTCTCTAAGTTGGCTGATAGAGATGTGAGAATGTCTTCCAATTTGCTTCGCAAACGTTTTCACGTTTCTTTCCTAAATGTTGTGTCTTTGCTCCATTTTTGCAAACGTTCCAATTGTCTAGAATTTAGTCCCAATTTTGACAGAGTTCTAGCAATTTTCACAGTTTTGACAGAATTGTACTTTTTTTCCCTCAACTGAAGAGGGCCATAAGTGGTTCTCCAGCACTGGGAGGTATCGTATGTAGTAGCACCACTTAGTAAATATAGGCCAACATTCATTCAAAGAACACATTGCTGATATTTTACTGGTTTGTGTTATGATGTCTTTTAACTCTAATCAACCTAAGCTATGGTTTGCAGAACCATGAGGTTACATGACATGTTAAAAGGTGTTTACTAAAATCAAATTTGTTAAAACAGCCATCCAAGCTTCCGTTTTTTTATTTTATTTTTTCCCCCTTTAATATGTGCATCAATATAATACACACTGATAAGTAATTAGCTAAGTTGACGATTGATCCGTTCTCCTGTGATTGATCGGCGAAGATTTGACTTGAGGGTTCACTAAATGGCAGTGCAGCAGAAGACCCAAGATGCAAAGTGCTGTGTGGAAGATCACGTGACCAGGCAGTCACTAGATACAATTGGTGCACTGCTAGAGAGAGGGCGGGGCTCAAAAAGGGGTGTGTCAGAGCCTGTTTCAGAAGAAGAAAGGGATGTGACTTTGTAAGTGGTTGCTATAGAAACAAAAAGTGCTTGTTACATTATAATACATTAAAAATGTCATTCAGAGTTACTTTTTTTTTTTTTTTAAATGCTGCAGGTATTTTCTCATAGTACAGAACTGTTTTATTTAAAAAAGCACACACATGTAGGATATTGCTTGGTTTTCAGCTTTATAGACTGGCATTATTTACTTCAATACTTTTATTTTGCCATGTTTCTAATTTAATTATTCAAAAATGTTTATGAAATGTAATTGTTTATGTAACGGGTTTTCTGTACTGGCCTGACCCACCCAATCTCATATTGGCCCCTGTGGTCTAACAAGTCCCCATTACAGTGTGATGTCGGGTGGTGCACCTGTTGGCAACAG
>WSYH01019236.1:0-10319 GCA_036426205.1 Ascaphus truei
GTGTGGTGGGCGGGTGGTTGTGTGTGGTGGGCGGGTGGTTGTGTGTGGTGGGCGGGTGGTTGTGTGTGGTGGGCGGGCGGTTGTGTGTGGTGGGCGGGCGGTTGTGTGTGGTGGGCGGGCGGTTGTGTGTGGTGGGCGGGCGGTTGTGTGTGGTGGGCGGGTGGTTGTGTGTGGTGGGCAGGTGGTTGTGGTACAAACGTACATACACATGCACCAAGTCAAGAAAAAAAAGAGTAACATATATTACTTGGCAGAATGTACACTTAAAACACGTCAGTCAGAGGTGCCTACAGGTTATTGCTCTGTAAAAGTCATGCTGCAAATAAAAATATTAAAGTACAAAAAAACCCATCTAAAAATCTCTATAAAAAACATGCTTTTCCTGTTCTTGCGCCAGGATTTTGCATGATAAGAGCAGCAGGGCTTCAGTTACATAGTGCATAAGATTCCTCTTCAGCTGGTATTTGTCCAAAGTTTGTGATGTCATGAAGTACTTTTAATCTGTCCCAGATAGTGGGATTTTTAGGTCATGTGACTGTCTAGACTGAAAGCCGGTTGCCATTCAGAGATGTCACAAATAGATATACCCACGCTGTACAAGTAAAAAAAAGGAAGCCTCCCAATAGGAAGTGAGTCAATGTTCCACGAGAAGACACACTTGTAATTATTTTCTCTTTTAGGAAGACTGCACCACAGCAATGAAGCCCAAACATGGCAAACTTCTAAAGAAACCGCTCAGAAAGACTACGATTAAAATAATAATAATAATAATAATAATAAATATATTAATTTTTTTATTGAAGTGTAGGTAGAGGAGTCTCCTGCCATGAAATGCTTTCCAAGTCTAATACACTATACGATTTATTCTCTTTTACTGGTTTAATACAGCAATAAACTCCAAAATGCACTTAAATCAAAACTCATGCAACCTTGTTTTCCTAATGTTGGTTTTGTACACAATTATTTATAACTTCTTTATGTTCCTTTAAAGCAGCAATACTACATCTTCCCCCCCACCCCCCGAACCCCCACTTTTTAAATATTTTTATATTTAAAGCATGTGACAAAATATAATCCTACATTCTTACATTAAGCTGGAAATCGTTTGGGGCGCCTGTTATAAATCCCGATTGACTAAAGCAGCCATGGTCAGTCACACAGTAACTCAGCAGCAACAAATTATATTACAAATGTAACTATCTATTGTTACAGGTTTGCAGCTCAAACGGCTGAGAATATTGGCAGCAAATAATCACAAACAGGAACGTGTTGCAAAGATCTTGCACTGCTTGGGAGGTTAGATGCAAATGTTCCCTGCAGTTTGAGCTGTAAACTGTAACAATAAATAATGTTACCTTAGTAGCTACAATGTATCCATATATTACTGAGTTACACTAACACTTTATATATAAAAATAAGGGGGGAGGGGGAGTTGGAAAGTAGTATTGCCACTTTAAAACTCATTAAAAATGGAAGAGCTGAATTAAAAAAAACTATTATGTAATGCTACAAAACAGATAAAAAATGATTTTATGTTTTTCTGCTTTAAAGCTGCAGTTCAAGCAATATTCTACATGTATTTTTTTTTAAAATAAATCAGTTATGTACTATGAGAAAATACTTGTAGCATTTTTTAACTGTATTCTTATGTAACAAGCATTTTTGTTTCTATTGCAACCATTTACAAAGTCACATCCCCTTCCTCTTCTGAGACAGGCTCTGGCTCGAGCCCTGCTCTCTCTCTAGCAGTGCACCAATTGTATCTAGTGCCTGCCTGGTCACATGATCTTCCACAGAACTTTGAATCTTGGGTCATTTTCTGCAGCCCTAACAGTGATATAAAGCAGGGGTGCGCAAACTCTTTGCCTTGCACCCCCCTCCCTTACCTAGTCTGGCATTTAATTTAAATGCCTTGGGGAAGAGAGTGGGGGGGCTTCTGTAACCGCATTTCCCCCCCCCCTCCTCAAAAAAAAAAATCTCACGACCCCAGTTTGCACACCCCTGATATAAAGAACCCCCGAGCTGAATCTTCAGCGATCGATTACAGGAGAACGGATCTATCACCAACTTAGCTAATCACTTGTCAGTGTGCAGATTGTATGGATAAACAGCAGCTTGAACTACTGCTTTAATGCCTTTGCTTTAGACCTAATACTCAAGTATGGGGCCACCTTGTGGCGATACCATGCATCCTTCCACATTACCATAGTATTTGTTGCACAGTGCACTCTAAAGGTTGTTCCGTATTTCCACCATGTTACGTTTTATATCAAATACACCACTTGCATTGAAAGGTCTGCAGAATCTGTGTTTCTTTCGTAGGTGTAGCCATGTGTCCTCTTGGCTACTAATCTGCCCTACCCAACACATAAGCCCTGGTACCAGTGCAGACAGTGTTAGGGTTAAATTTATGCCCTTGCTGCTTCAGCAGTTAACAACTTCCTTGAGTGACCGGGGGGGGGGGGGGGAAGGCTAATGTGCTGCCCTATCAGGGGCTCAAACCAGGGACACCCCCCTTTCCCCACCCCCGCGTACAAAAGGGACTGCAGGTCCAAATGTAGAGGTTGTTGGAAGTGTGGACCCAGGGCTCTGGCCACCTTCCTTCCCCTCCCGCAATGGAGTGGGATACTACCCCTTACTCCACCAGGTGGTAGGGGAGCAAAGGATAGACCTTTGTGGCCTCAAGCCCTGGGGGTTTAGTCCAGGGACCCTAAGAAGAGTGCACCTATTGTATGCTGTGTACGGATGTACTATGAAGAATCAAGACCAGTTGCTGCTTTTATACTCCTGCCTGTGACTGCAGTTTATCAGGGGGAGTGAAAGAGGGTTTTCCTGCAGGAACTGCTCCCAACTCTGCTGGAAATGGAGGCGCTGCACCAAGAAAGAGCCGAGAATATCTTGAAAGCCTGTCCTGTCTTCCCCACTAACATCGGCGGACACTCAGCAATCCTGTAAGCCTCACAGGTACAGCACAGCGAGAGTACAGGTAGCAGTGAAATCTCCCACAGGGTGGGGGGACACAGGTGTTAACTTATTTTGCACTTGTTTCCATTTGAATTATTCTTCTTTACATTAATGTCTTGTATTTTTTATTTTTATTTTTTAGAGTGGCAAAGCTACACGGCGATATTATTGTGCATTATACCTTAAACTGGGCTTCTGGCGGTCCGGTGATGATCACCATTCTCAACTTGGCATCTGGTCCCTCTGCAGGAGCAATCTGAAAAGCAACACCAACAGTGAGAAGTCAGAAACCACCAGCCACAGAAAACCTGATATTTTATTGGTTATCAACAAGTATGGCAACTTAGAATGCTAAACACAACACAGGCAATCCCAGAGCAGGGGGAGAAAACAGCACAAGAGAAGGATATCCTGGAGTTACTGGACGAGCATGCTCACGGCCCACAAAGGGGAGCCATTAGCAAGCATGAAACAGACGTATGTTCATGTTCATCCAATTAACAGTATCATTGTCTGCAAAAGAACCTAGTGCTCCCAAAGTGTTGAAGTGGCTGCAAGAGCTCGGCAGACTAATACAAATATCCATGACTGCAGAATGAGTCATTCCCACATTTACATGTGGAAAATATAGAATGTTGACCCATCATTGAGTAGCTTTGGCCAAGGTTTTAATTATAGGGTCTGCAATGGAACATAGATTTATGAAAGTGTCATGCCCGGTGAAAAACATGCAGGATTATTGGTACGTTGCTTGCATAGACTTGTTGAGCTTGTTTAAATGTAGGAGAAAGAGAATCAAGATAATTGTACCTTAATAGAGGCTCCCGCAAATCGGGAAAGTTGTTTGATGTGTTGTCCTTGCTTGCCGATAATTGCTCCCACAGCTAAAGCCGGGATAAAGAGATGAACAGTCTCTGACTCTGGTTGTTGCTGAAAGGAAAAAAGTAATAAAAAAATAAAAAAAGTTCTTAATTCATTGATTTACAACATGAAGTCCCCATCATACATTGTGAGAAATGCAAGTAAACAATTGTGGTTAAAGTAACTTTACAAGTCTATGGTTTTTTTTTTCAACTTATTTTTTTCTTATTGGCAATTTTCAATTGGGATACAGAAGATAAAATTGGAGCGGTAAGGATGTCATATAGCAAAAACCATGACACAAACAGTCCAGACCCATAGATTCATATATAACGAATATCCAAATTGTTAGGGTCCTCCTTAACGTCACATAATAACTCTACGACTAAATAATAATGGACACAACATAATGGACAACAAAACAAGGGGAAATGAGGGGGAGGGGGGGATAAACATCATTTATAAAAGGTCCAAGATTATTTTTCTTGTATGCTACAAGTCATACCAAGTATTCAAAAGGGATCATTATTACTCAAGCTCTGTGCCAGACTAGTCCAGGAGGATCTTCGTCTCCTGTCTACACCCAAGTCACTTCTCTGATATCTCTCTGGCCCCCTTCTTTAGCAAACCATGGGTCCATGGTCTGGGAGAACATGTCGCAGCGCTCTCCTCAGGAAAGTCGTAATTGTTTTTCCATCGTAGAGATATGCCATATTCTACGTTTTACCATGGCCAGAGAGGGGGCTACCTGTTCTTTCAAGGACGCCGCAATACAGCATCTCGTGGCTGATATGATGTGGGAAATTAGTTTGGCTGAGGCTCTTGACACATCTTGAACTGGTCTGCCTATTAATAAGTAGATAAACCCGTCCCCAAAGGAGGGCGAGTTTCGGGCAATTCCACCATATATGTGACATTGAGCCATTTTGTCCACAACCTCTAAAACAGGCCAGCGAGTGGGAGTTGAATATTGCATGGTGACTAATTGGAGTCAAATGCCAGCAAAATAATAATTTATAGGAGTTCTCTTTGACCACAGTGCAGATCGAACTTTTTACTGCAGCTTCCCAGACATCAGCCCAGTTTCATCATCCAGGACCTCACCCAGCTGCTACTCCCATTTTAGCATATAGAAATATTTATCTGAACCCGAGCTAATTAGGGAATAATACAAGGCAGAAATCATGTCCCTCTCTTGAGATCTATTCGTAAATAAAGATTCAAAATAGGTGCGTGTAGATGGATCACCTGTCTCGCAGGACTGAGTGACAAAATGTTTAACCTGTAGATATCTGAATATTTCCGAGTGGCGGTTTCTTTTTTTTGTAGTTCTGGAAATGGCATAATCCCAGTATCTGTGAACAGATCTCCCACTCTGGTAATATTTGCTTCCCTCCAGACTTGGGATGCACCTATCGGTCTGCCTGGGTCAAAATCTGGGTTACCAAAAAGCGGGATCATGGGGGAGCAGACTTTTGTAAGTTTGAATTTAAATTTCAGACTGTCCCAGAGGGACAGTGAATGTCTGATCACTGGGTGAGAGATAGAGTTCGGCGGCCTGCAAGATTTGGTCAGCCATAAGAGAGTTTTAATATCTGCTGGTTTGGACACAACATTCTCTATATCCACCCAGCCTCTCGTTTGTGGCTCCGAGTTCCAGAGCAGAATCTGACTCATCTGGGAGGCCTGATAGTATCTTAACAGGTTAGGAAAGCCTAGCCCCCGTTTTATCGTGGGTCTATATAGTACCTCTCTTGACCCTTGGGCGCTTCCTATTCCATACAAATTTTGTGATGTTGGATTGGAGGTCCTCAAGATCTCTAACCAGAATCTTAATAGGGGAGTGCGGAAAAAGTACATTATACATGGAAGGAGATTCATTTTAATAGATGCAATATTGTCTATCCATGAAATATTATTTTTACCCCATGCTTCTAGATCTTTCTTCAGGTTTTTAATTAGTTTGGGGTAGTTGAATTTGTATAGAGTTTCATATGATTTAGTGATATTGATTCCAAGATAGGGGATATAATGAGTTTGCCATGAAAAATTGAAATTAAGTTTTAAGCGGTTGACTAGATCATTGGGCAAGTTGACCGCAAGTGCCACAGATTTGGTGTAATTTTGAAGCCCGACCTATTATTGGGGTTCAATCTAATGGAGGACGCCAGGGGCTCGATGGAGTGCAAACAGCAGGGGAGACAGGGGGCACCCCCAGCCTAGTGCCATTGGTTATTTGAATTTTATTAGAGATGAGGCCAGCGCATCTGACTCTAGCTGAGGGGTGCTGGTATAGACCTCTGAAACTCACATTCTTAAGTACAGAGAATAGGAAGTCCCAGCTGAGGCTATCAAAGGCCTTTTCGGCGTCTAGAGAGGCATAGGAGTGGCGTATCCCCTGCGCTCTCTGAGTGCGTCACATCTACAATGCGGCGTACAGTACTACAGCTTGTCTAGTAGGGATAAAACCCACCTGATCGTGGTGCACCAGATACGCCATGTACTCATTCAGTCAGTTGGCTAATATCTTGGCAAATAATTTCAGGTCAGTATTAATGAGCGAGATAGGGCGATAGCTCAAACAGCTTGTAGGGTCCTTCCATTTCTTAAGAATCACCACAATATTAGCTGAGGCCATTGTGTCAGGAATAGACTCTACTTACATAAATTTATTGACTAAAACACTCAGTTGGGGGCGATAGTTTTGGAATTTATTTTGTAATACAACCCAGACAAAACCATCGGGACCAGGAGATTTAAGGTTTTTGAGGCCCCTAATTGCCAACATTATTTCATCGCAGGAATTTTACGGATAAGTTTTGATAGTTGTTCAGGCGTTACAGTTGTGAGGTGACATGACCGTAGGATTTGAGGGAGACTAGTTTCAGGAGGTGGATGTGTGGCCTTGTCAGTCCTGTTATAAAGTTCCAGATAGAATTTTCTAAATTCCTCCACAATTTTGGTTGGGTCATGGGATAGGACCCCATGTTTAAGAGCTATGGCCTGGACTAGTCTATCTTTTTAAAACAACTTATTGGTGTATTACCCATACATAATTCTCGGTAACGTCGTTTAAGGAACATAGTAGACTGTATCAAACTTTACAATATTGCCTGCACAATATGCAGAATTTAAATTAATATTTATTAAGTCTCCCATAATGTCCTGCAGGTCAAGGATAACAATTGAAGGTCAAGGATAACAATTGGGTATATTTTTGTGGTGACTGATGAGATGTGCGGTAATTCTAGTAACAGTAGCACCTACATGCACAAGGCTTACCCCAAACGGTGGATAAGAAGAAGAACTTGTAGGTGAAGAAACTCCCACTGAAGGAGGTGGCATTCCTGAAGATGATGGTGGGAAGAGGCCCAATGCGTTCAGATTCAGACCAGGAATTAAATGAGCTTGGAGCTGTAACAGAATAAAACATTAAACTCTGAGTAACCACATCTACACCATTTTGTGTCACCATTTGGAAACCTTTCTGTAACCCCTCCGTTAACTACCTCAGACTAATCTGTTTCTTGCCGATGTGGGGGCCTGAGTTCTACTCCCCGTTAGTGCTGCGTGTATTTACCAGCTGAGTACGTGTTCATATGTCAGACACTGGGCACGACACCAGAGCAGTTACAACAAATTTAAGAACAATAGAAAAAGGTATAAACAACTCTCACCATCACAGCGAGCCTCGCTGGTTTGAGGATCACACAGTACCATTGTTACACTTACAGTACAACCCGAGCGCTGCGCAATCCGAGGTATTGAAGAGTCTTAGATTACCTCTGACAACCCTGTGTCCTAGAGAACCCTGGTATATGTGCTAGCACGTAACGTTGGAGCTCATGGTGGTTAGTGTGGTACCGTGGCAGGCCTGTGTTTCACAAAGGCTTCAGTACCCCTTTTACTTGTCTTGGTGATGAAGATCCTCTGTAGTTACTCATTGTTTCCTTAGCCTTGAGGCTGATGATCCCCTGATACTTTGCTCAAAGAGCCTGTCTGCGGACGGCTGTTTACTGCCGCTTATAACAAACTGTTCTCTGCTGGGTTCCTCTTCTCCCTCTCTCTATGTGGGGCTCATGCAGATCCCTTTGTACAGGAGGGATCTGCACACAACCTCACTCCATTAGCTCTCAGCAGAACTCCCCAGCCCCTCTCCCACTGTCACCAACTCTCATTCCACTGACTAAGCACAGTCACATGGTCCTGTGGAATGTAATTCTTAAAGGGGCCATGTCCTGTGCTGATAGCAGACACAGGGGGTTACATTTTGATAGGACCAATATGTCAGGCCAGAATCTGCACTCATGTTAATCTTCCATTTTGTCTGGTCATAACTAGTTACGATTCTATAGTCAGCCTTTTGCTGAAATATAATTCCTAACGCACTCAGTTTCTGCTAAATTATATTTCTTTTCTTCCTGCTAAGGATATTGCTAAGATACTTTTGTGTTGTCAATTTCCTGATGTTTTAGTTAGAATATAATAGAATGGTTCTCTGCAAGAAGCAAAATAGTGTAATATAGTTGCTAAAGACTCAAGGTCTCTTTTGATAACAGACAATGAATATGCTATGTATTCAGACAATTGCTTGTATTGTAAAAGACACGTCCCAAAAGTCACGCCACTAATATGTCCTGCCCCTAGATCACGCCTCTAACCAATACGCCTATGTTACGCCTATGTTACGCCTCTAACCAATATCTTCTTTTTTCTGTATAAAAGTCATTACCCTATGAGTAATAAATTGAGACAAAGGATTTGAAACCTGGCATGCGTTACGTTTCATTTCATTCGTCTTACAGGCCTGATAGTTCATCAAAGATCGAAGATAACAGTTGCAGGGCGTGAAAGCTTCCTGGGAAGTCTGCTGCAAACGGTGCAGATGGTGTAGTATCCAGTCACAAGGCTTCAGTGTACCTGGCAGAGGAAAGGTTCCTCTCGGTTCTGAAGCGTGGGTGAAGGAATTAGGTCTTCCTTCACATTTCAAAGAGAATTTAAAACGAAGGCAAGAAATATGAAGTCATGTGCTGCACAAGCTTGTTTTGTAAGGGGCCCGTTGGGTTCATATGACAGCTGGTTGCGGTGATCGTAAAGTTGCAGTAAATTTTTATTTTTTTTAAACAGTCTAGTTCGTAGAAAATTAACAAGCCCTTCTTAAAGCAACAATGCTCCCTAGAACTCTACAGTGTGAGAGTTTAACTCCTACATTCGGATCTTTCTCCCTGAGCATGTCCCGCTCAACATTTAAAAAAATTTTTTTTAATATGATTTACTTAAGCTCAAGTTTGAGGTTACCAGGTGCCCTTTAGACATCCATAGGCGCTGGAGAGAACTTCATTTTAACATCCCAGACACTTAACATTTAAAAACGCTCTTCCTGAACGAAGCAGATTTAAAAAAAATACAGGCTTGGAAAGGATTCTTGGATTAAATTAAATAGCAAAATGGCAAATCAACATGGACACTGCTGCTTTAAGAGACTCTGCAGTTCTCTAATTTCATTTGTTAAACAAGGAATTCAGCTCCAATACAGACACTTGATTTTTCTTACAAGTTCCATTGCATGTGGCACACGGTTATATTCAGTGCATCCCATGCTTGCTTGGAACTGAGCAGGTTTACCACACAGTGTGAGCAGCTAATGATTATTTTTTTCATCATTCACATAGAGCAGCAACTTAAACCTGTCGCCCAAAGCAATGAACTGGCTGTAGGGCAGCAATCGTCCTCTTGAGGGAGTTGTGATTCACTCACCATAACTGGTCCGCGCTCTGTTAAATGAGTTACAGTGCTGCCAAGGTTGAAGAGAAATAAATAACTTCCAATGCTACTGGGGATTGTTCAATGAGATGCAGCACAGAACAGCCTCTGGATTTAGACCACAGCACAGTCCGGTGTCGCTGGTAGCGAGTGCGCTCATGAGTCATAGCATTGTTCCGGGTACATCCCACTCCAAGGACGGCACGGTAGGGCTGATATTCATTGAAGCTTCTTCCCATTCACAGGAAACGTGACTTTAATGCATTTTATTCATGCCAAATTTTAAAGCAGGAATGTTTAGGTACGGTTACCTCCTTGAGCATACCTTTGATCATGTGACAACTACTTGTGCCCCTTGGCTGTAATATATCCAAGGTTAAGACTAGGAATTCCTAACCTTTTAATCCCAGGCTTTAAAGAGGATAAAAAATATAATTTTGTAGCCTCTAAGTATTAATTTAGATATTCCTTAAAAAGCTTCCACTTTTCAGATTGTTTTAACAATGTTATTATTCTGTTCAATTCCAGAGGTTTATGCAGATACTGAAGCTGAATATTTAGATTATGCATGTTTATAAGTGGTTTTAATAAACAAATCAAATAAATAGAAATGATAAAATACACGGTGGTGAGGTTTTCAGTTTCAGAATGTTTTTCAATTTTACTTGCATTCTTGCAGTGACTGTTGCTCAATGCTTTTCGATTAGATTAATCAATATATATATATATAT
>WSYH01019237.1:0-10318 GCA_036426205.1 Ascaphus truei
ATTGAGTACGTGAGCTGACATACATTTGGTAATCACTATACTGTGCTGCAAACACATTGTAATCACAGTACTGTGCTGCGCAACATTGTAATCACAGTGTACTGTGCTGCAGCATACATGTAATCCAGTAACGTGCGCATACCATTGTTATCCAGACTGCTGCTTGCACATTACATTGTAATCACAGTATGAGCCTGCACATACAGTTGTATCACCATGTACTGTGCTGAACATACATTGTAATCACAGTTCTGTGAGCTGCAACATCACTATTGCTAATCACAGTACTGTGCTGCACAACATTGTAATCACAGTACTGTGGGCACATACAGTTAATCACATTACTGTGCTGCACATACATTGTAACACAGACTGTACGGTGCTGCACACACTGTACACTTGTAATCACATGTACTGTCCGCTGAGCAGACATAATTGTAATCACAGTACTGTGCTGCAATACATTGTAATCACAGTACTGTGCTGCACATACATTGTAATCACAGTTACTGTGCTGCACACACATGTTTGTATCACAGTACTGGCTGCCGCAAAACATTGATTCACATCACTGTAATACTGTGCTGCACAACATACATTGTAATCACAGTACTGTGCTGCACACCACATTGTAATACCAGTATGTGCTGCACATACATGATAATCACATTACTGGCTGCACACTACATTGAATCACAGTACTGTGCTGAACACATTGTAATCACTATTGTAGCATCACATTACGGTAATCACAGACTGAGCGCACCATTTACAGTTGTAATCACATGTACTGTAGCTGCACACACATTGTAATACAGTTACTGTGCTGCAAACACATTGTCAATCACAAGTCACTGTGCTGCACATACATTGTAATCACGTACTGTGCTGCACATACATTGTAATCACGTACTGTGCTGAGCCATACATTGTATATCACAGAACTGCGCTGCGACACCTACATTGTAATCACTGTACTGCGCTGCACATAGCATGTGAATCACATATGGTGAAATACATGTAATCACAGGACTGGGCAGTCACCACCATTGTAATCACAGTACTGCTGCTGCACATACATTGTAATCACAGTATGTGCTGACATTACATTGTAATCAACAGTAGTACTGTGTAGCTGCACATACATTGTAATCACAGTACTGTGCTGCACACACATTGTGAATCACGATACTGTGCTGCACATACATTGTAATCACAGTACTGTGCTGCACACACATTGTAATCACAGTACGTGCTCAGCAACACCTGTAATACATACTGTTGCCACTAGCACTGCAACCATTGTAATCACAGTACTGTGCTGCAACATACTTGTAATCACAGTACTGTGCATGGCACATACATTGTAATCACAGTTACTGTGTGCACACATTGATCACAGACTGTGATGCACATTACATGTAATCACATTACTTCGTCGGCATACATGTTATCCAGACTGCTGCACATCCATTGTAATACACTGTATGTAGCTGCACATATCATTGTGCATCACATGTACTGTGTGCACATACATTGTAAATCACAGTACTGTGCTGACACGCACATTGTAATCACCAGTACTGTGCTGCAACATACATGGTAATCACAGTATGGGCGAACAGTACCAGTAGTAATCACAGTAATACGTGCTGCACACATTGTAATCACAGATACTCTGCTGCAACATACATTGTAATCAGCATATACAGTGCTGCACATAACATGTAAGTCACAGTACTGTGCTGCACATACTGTACATTGTAATCAACAGTACTGTGCTGCGCAAACATGTAATCACAGTACTGTCGCCAACAGTACTGTGCGAATACATTGTATCACAGTACTGTGCTGCACATACATTGTAATCACAGTAGTACTGTTGCTGCACACACATTGTAATCACAGTACTGTGCTGCACACACATTGTAATACAGTCAGTACTGTGCTGCACACTACATGTGAATCACAGTACTGTGACTGACACATACATGTAATCACAGTACTGTGCTGCACATCACATTGTGTAATCACAGTACTGTGCTGCACACACATTGTAATCACAGTACGTGTGCAGTTCATACATGTTACACAGAAACTGACGCGCACTACATTGTAATCACAGTACGTGCTGCACATACATTGTAATCAACGCGTACTGTGCTGTGCACAACATTGTAATCACAGTACTGTGCTGCACATACCCATTGTAATCACAGTAATGCGCTGCACATACATTGTAATCACTGTACTGATGCTGCACCATACATTGTAATCACAGTACTGTGCGCACACACAGTGTATCACAGTACTGTCGCTGCACAACATTGTAATCACGAGTACTGTGACGCACATAATTGAATCACAGTACTGTGCTGCACATACATTGTAATCACAGTACTGTGCTGCACACATTGTAATCACAGTACTGTGCTGCACTACATTTGTAATCAAGTCTGCGGGTGACACCATACATTGTAATCACAGTACTGTGCTGCACAAATGTACATGTAATCACAGTACTGTGCTGCGATACACGTATCACAGTCACTGGCTGCATACATTGTAATCACAATACTGTGCTGCAATACTGGACATTGTAATACACATTTACTGTGATGCGCATACATTTAATAACGTACTGTGCTGATGGCACCAACATTGTATCACAGTACTGTTGCTGCACATTAATTGTAATCACAAGTACTGTGCTGCACATTACATTGTACAATCACAGTACTGTGCTGCACATACATTGTAAATCACAGTACTGTGCTGGCCAAGACATTTAATCCAGTACTGTGCGGCACATACATTGTCAATCACAGTACGGTTTTCTTTTCTGCTGCACATACATTGTAATCACAGTACTGTGATGCACATACATTGTATCACGTCTGAGCGCCCATCATTGTAATCACAGATGGTGCACACACATTGTAATACAGACGGACTGCACATACATGTATCACAGTATGTGCTGCACATAATTGTAATCCACAGTACTGTGCTGCATACATTGTAATCACAGTACTGTGCTGGGCATAATTGTATCACAGTACTGTGCTGCACCATACATTGTAATCACAGTACGGCTGCACAACATTGTAATCACTAGTCACTGTGAAATGCACATACATTGTAATCACAGTCTGTGCTGCACATACATTGTAATCAATACTGCACTATCGTGGTTGTGTTGTTTGTTTTATACTGTAGGAGGAAAGAAGCTGGGACTTTATGCTATCTGGATACATTTTTTTCCAGATACAAGCTATTGGTTACATTTTATCATCTTGTTGCCTTTCTGCGCCCTTATTCAATTTGTTTGTTCTGTTTTTATATTTCATTGTGTTTTGTGTGAGACATAGAATTTCAGGCGAATATATAATATATATATACACATATAACAATCATATTATATCTTACTATTCTAAGTTGGATTCCGTCTGTTTGTGTGAGTCCAAAGCATCGAAATCTCAAAAACGGCAACCACCGTAGCACAACAAAACTTTCATGTACATTCTGCTGCGGATTTGTGGTCAACGCAACTATTTTGAGCTTCCATGAGACTCACTCTCCAATGTATGTGGTTCATTCTAAGTTTCCCTCGGCTGTCCAGCAATCTGTTAGAGGCAGGAGCGGGGGGCGTGGTACTAAGGGAGGGGGCGTGTCCTTGCCGGAATCAGGGCTGTGTGTGCGGTCTGGTGTGATGTGAGATTGTCGCCCAAGCAGGGGGGGGGGGAGCCGTTGGTACATCTCCCCCTGCTGCCAGCACATATCCCCCCCCCCCGCCGGGCCCACCCCCCCCCCCTACCGGCCCCCCCCCCCCCCCCCCCCCCCCCCCTGCTGGCACATCTCACATCACACAGACACGCACACACAGCCCTGATCCAGGCAAGGACACGCCCCCTCCCTTAGTATCCACGCCCCCCGCTCCTGCTCTAACAGATTTGCTGGACAGCCGAGGGAAACTTAGAATGTCCATCATTTGGGAGGTGAGTCTCATTGGAAGCTCAAAATAGTTGCGTTGACCAACAAATCCGCAGCAGAATGTACAGTGAAAGTTTTGTTGTGCTACGTGGTGCCGTTTTTGAGATTTCGATGCTTTGGACATACAAACAAACAGACGGAATCCAACTTAGAATAGTATAGATATAATAATTTATATATGTGTATATATATATATATATATAGCCTCGAAATTCTATGTCTCACACAAAGACACAATGATATAGGAAGCAAAAAATTGAATAAAGGGCGCAGAAAAGGCAAACAAGAATGATAAAATGTAACCAATAGCTTGTATCTGGAAAAAAATGTATCCGAGATAGCAATAAAGTCCCAGCTTCTTTCCTACAGGTAATAAAGAAAAAGCCACGATAGTGCAGTACTGTGATTACAATGTATGTGCAGCACAGTACTGTGATTACAATGTATGTGCAGCACAGTACTGTGATTACAATGTGTGTGCAGCTCAGTACTGTGATTACAATGTATGTGCAGCACAGTACTGTGATTACAATGTATGCGCAGCACAGTACTGTGATTACAATGTATGTGCAGCACAGTACTGTGATTACAATGTATGTGCAGCACAGTACTGTGATTACAATGTATGTGCAGCACAGTACTGTGATTACAATGTGTGTGCAGCTCAGTACTGTGATTACAATGTATGTGCAGCTCAGTACTGTGATTACAATGTATGTGCAGCACAGTACTGTGATTACAATGTATGTGCAGCACAGTACTGTGATTACAATGTATGTGCAGCACAGTACTGTGATTACAATGTGTGTGCAGTACTGTGATTACAATGTATGTGCAGCTCAGTACTGTGATTACAATGTATGTGCAGCACAGTACTGTGATTACAATGTGTGTGCAGTACTGTGATTACAATGTATGCGCAGCTCAGTACTGTGATTACAATGTGTGTGCAGTACTGTGATTACAATGTATGCGCAGCTCAGTACTGTGATTACAATGTATGTGCAGCACAGTACAGTGATTACAATGTGTGTGCAGCACAGTACTGTGATTACAGTGTATGCGCAGCACAGTAATGTGATTACAATGTATGTGCAGCTCAGTACTGTGATTACAATGTGTGTGCAGCACAGTACTGTGATTACAATGTGTGTGCAGCACAGTACTGTGATTACAATGTATGTGCAGCACAGTACTGTGATTACAATGTATGTGCAGCACAGTAATGTGATTACAATGTATGTGCAGCACAGTACTGTGATTACAATGTATGTCTCTTGCCCTCTCCGCCCCCTCTTCTTGCTCATTCTCCGCTTGCCCTCTCCCCCTCCTCCTCTTGCCCCCTCCTCTCCTCCTCCAGAAGCCATCCACACCGCCTCAAGACCACTCCCCTCCTACACTCCCCCTCCCCCTCTTGCCCCCCCCTCCTCACCCCTCCGTTCCCCTCCCCCCCCCCCAGCCCCCTCTCTACTCATCCTCTTGCCCTCACCACTCCTACATCTTGGCCCCGTCCTTCATCTGTTCTCCCCCGCTCTATCCTCCGGTCGCCCTCACCTAGTCTATTTGGCGCCTTCTCTCCTTGCCCATCACCTGGACCTCATCTGCCGCCCTTCTCCAGTCATTTCTTGCCCTCACACTCTCATCGTTGCTGCCACCTCCTCATCTGCCCCTTCGTCTATCTTGGGCCCTTCTCCTCATCTTGGCCCCTTCTCCTCATCTTGGCCCCTTCTCCTCATCTTGGCCCCTTCTCCTCATCTTGGCCCCTTCTCCTCATCTTGGCCCCTTCTCCTCATCTTGGCCCCTTCTCCTCCCCCTCAGCCCCATCCTCTACTCCTCCTCTTGCCCTCCACCCCTCCTCACTTGTCAAACTACCCACCTTCTCTCTTGCCCCTCAACCCTCCTCATCTTGCCCCCGAAGTTATCCTCCCCTCCCCCCCCTCACCATTTCCCCCTCCTCATCTTTGTCTTTTCCCATTTCTCCTCCTTCCTTCATCACCCTCCTCATCTTGCCCCCTTCTCATCTTGCCTTCTCCCCCTGCCTATTCTTGCCCCTCCTCTCTTCCCTTTCTTCTCTTGCTCCTTCTCCGCTTGCCTCTCCCCTCTCCTCGTCTCGCCTCAACCCCCCCTCTAGCTCTCGCCCTCTCCCTACCTCGCGCCCTCCTATCTCTCGTCCCTCCCACCTCCTCTACGCCCTCACTCTTCCCTCCCCTCCGCTAGCCCGTCCTCCTCTAGCCCTCCACCTCCCTCCTCTAGCCCTCCTCGTCCATCCACTCTCTAGCCTCTCACTAGCCCTCTCCACTCCACCCCTTTCCACTTAGCCCTCCCCCCTTCCTCTACCCTCCCCCCTATCCATCTATCCCTCTCATAAGCCATCTCGTCCCCTTCCTCTAGCGCCTCTCCCTCTCCCCTTCCACTACGTTCCACTAGCCCTCTCCCCTTCCCCTCTCTCTTTCCCCCCTCCTCTAAACCCTCTCCTCCCCTCCTCCTCATAACTCCTCTTCCCCTCTCCCAACTTCCCCACCACTCATCCCGGCCTGCGTCCCCCCCCCCTCCTCATCAGACTTCCTCTATCCTCTCCCCCCCAGCTCTCCTCGTCTAACCTCCTGCTCCTTGCCTCTCCCCCTTCACTCTCTAGCCCCTCTCCCCCCTTCCTTAGCCCTCTCTTCTCCCCCCTCCTCTTGCTCCTCTCCCCTCCCTACCATCTCCACCATCCGCTTTTTCTAGTTCTCCCGCTCCCCCCTCCTCTAAAAAAAAGCCCTCTTCCCCACTTCTCCTCTCAGAACCTGTTGAACGGGCTGATTGAATCCACATGCCCAGCCCCTTCAGGTCCAGCCATACATGGGCATGGCCAGAGGCACCGGCCTCCATCTCTGCGCGTTCCGGGAGGTGCAGGAGGGAGCAGGACGCGGCTAAAACCCGTAGCTGCGTGACGGCGACCAGACCGGGAAACCGAGCTGCCAACCCGCGTCACTGTTCACGCACGATGCCGGGGCACGCAGGGAACTGTAGTATCCTTGCTCCCGCCGCGGTGAGTCATCCATGAAGCGACGAAAGATGAGCTAATATCCTCGAACTTCCGGGGAAACGCACTCCCAAGATCACGTGACGCCAAAGCTGCTGCCGGGATATTACTCCTTGCGCAACTGTAGCCTAAATGGAGTAATATGTCATGCCATGGAGGTGACGTCATCCGACAGCGTTTACTGACAGCTCCTACCAGCTACAGGACAAGACAAACGGCAATTGTTTTTATCAACTAACTAACGCTCCCGGATCCTTCTACCTGGTTTACTACTACATTCTCCTTGGCTGGAAAACAGTTAGTGACCTCAAGCAGCGCTCTACACATACGGCGCTACCAGCTGATGATAGTTGAGCGGGAGTACTCAAACCCGTTCAATTAGATTTGTATTCGTCTTCCTGTTCGGGTGGGCAGGGCGATGCTTTTTCTAATCTTCGTTCCTCTATCATTTTGCCTTAAATACTCCAAACTTTTATGTCTTGAAGCAACTTCTTTTTCCTTTAATGTGTTATTTGTTTCATTTGTTATTTACTTCTAACGATATGTCCCTTTGATCTTTTACCTTGCTGTGAGCGCTATGGTTACATTAATGGTGTCTCTATATAATAAGACATTCCCATACTACACAACATACAACACATACAATACTATACATCACTACTTACATACATATCATACATTTTTAATTATACTACATAATAATACATTGTCTCGTGGTGGCATACTATACTATTACCACAAACCCCTACACAACTGACCCCTGGCTGCTTCTGCCCTTCTTTTTCCTTACTCTGTCTTACCTACTACTGCTACAGACAAATTTATGACACAGTCAGCATATCATGCATCCGTAGTTTGCTGCAACACGTGCATTGTAATTCGACCATCACTGAGCTGCAACATACTACTATGTAATTAATCTCACATTACTATCTGTTCGTGTCGCCACATACAGTTGTATATCTTGTAATCATCACAGAACTCGATGCTGCCACTATAAACTTTGTAATCACAGTACACTCTCTGTTGCTGCACATACATTGTAACACAGTATGTGCTGCGCATTCTACATTGTTTATCACTTCTACCTCTAACATAAACTTGGCGCTTTGTTTGCCTTCTCATCGGATGCTTAGAAAACAATTGTAATTTCAACAAGTACTGGAGCTGCACACCATCACCCCATATACATTTTAATCACAAGTACTTGTTCTTGAACATCCATTTGTATCCACAGTTACATGTGCTGCACTATACATTGTAATCAGACAGTACTGTGCTGTCAGCACTATACATTGTTCATCACATGTAACTTCGTGCTGGCACATCTTGTTTCAACAGTACTTACTGTGGCGTGCACAGACATTGTAATGCAATTTACTGACTTCTGTGCTCGCACATACATTGTAATCACAGTACTTGTTCTTGCACATACATTGTATTCCACATCTGGTACTGTGCTGCACTACACTTCATTGAACACTCACATGTACTGTGCTGCATCCAAACACCACATTGTAATCAAGTTACTGAGCTGGCCATCATTTCGTCAAAATCACATACTTGTGCTGCGCATATTCCAAACACTGGTAATCACAACACAGTACTGTGCTTTGCTGCAGCACACATTGTTAATCAAACTGTCTGTGCTGCACATACTTGTAATCACAGCTACTGAGCTTTGCCGCATAAACACAAATTTAGTAAATCACGTCACTTGCACACAACATTGTAATCACAGTACGGAAGGCTGCGCATAATAATTTAATTGTACTCAGACAGTAAACTATGCCAGACACCCTTGTCCATCACAAGTTACTGTGCTTCCACCTATCAATGGTAATTCACAGTACTCTGAGCTGCACATACTTGTAATCATCCACAGTACTTGCACACCAACATTGTAATCATTCCACAGTCTTGTGGCACTACATGTAATCACAGTAGCTGTGCTGCACATACATTGTAATCACAGTACTGTGCTGCACATACTTGTAATCTACAAGTACTGTGCTGCCCACATACATTGTAATCTACAGTATTGTGGCTGCAACTCACATACTTGTAATCACAGTAACGTGCTGCACATTTAACATTGTAATCACATATGTGCTGGCACATACATTGTAATCACAGTTACTGTTGCTGCACATACCTGTACAATTGGTAAATCACGTACTGTGCTGCCATAATATCACAATTGTAATCACAGTATCTGTTTCCTGCACATACAACTTGTAATCACAGCTAACTTTGCTGCCCCTATATTGTAATCACAGTCTCCACCATCGCATCATGTAATCACAGTACTGACTTTGAGCTGGCTCATCTGTGCGCTTACAACAAAATTGTAAGCTACCGTCTGGCTAACCAAGTGTCAACCACACAATTTTTAATCACACGTACTGTGCTGACACCATCAGAATAAAACATTTGTAAATCACATACTCTGTCGTGCTGCATCATACATTTGTAATCACAAGGTACTTGGAGCTTACTACTCTTACTAGTCACCTTACATTATTACATTTTCACACAGATAACATTATTGTCGGGCTCCGCGCAATACATTGTAAATCAGAGTACTTACTAAACATTCTCTAAGGCAAGCAACAACACATTTTTAAAAATCACATCCCCCATCTACTTTCCTCTTTCATCATATCATTGTAATCCACACATTACTGAGCTGCACTCCATTGTAATCACCGTACTGTGCTGGCCTGTTCCTGGCCATTACAGATTATGTTCCAAATTCCACAGTAACTGTGCTGCACATTACATTGTAATCACAGTACTCTGTGCTGCTGCACACTACAATTGTAAATCACACGTACTGTGCTCTGGCCATCTACATTGTAATCACAGTACTGTGCTTCAACATACTGTGTAAATCTACCACCGTACTGTGCTGCACATACAAATTGTAAAAATCAACTGGTACTGTGCGGCACATACATCGACGATTGTAATCCATCAGTACTGTGGCTGGGGCCTCGCCACAATCATTGTAATCATCCACAAGTACTGTGCCTGGCAACACACATTGTAATCACCGTACTGTGTCTGCACATTACATGTAAAAGTCAACAGGCGAGTACTCTTTGTACTGTGCTTGCATCATACAAAAGACAGGAATTTGTAAATACGAGAACAATTACACTGTGACTGAACACATACAACAATATTAGTAATCAGAGTACTGTGGCTTTTTGCGCAAACATTTTAACAACAATTGTAATCACTGTACTGTTCTGCACATCCATTGTAATCACATAGTACTTATACTTGTGCTGTTGTTCT
>WSYH01019238.1:0-10317 GCA_036426205.1 Ascaphus truei
AAGAGCTGTGCAGGGAGATGCAGCTCTCTCTGTGCAAGGAGATTGCCGGTAAGAGCTGTGCAGGGAGATGCAGCTTCTCTCTGTGCAGGGAGATCGCCTGTAAGAGCTGTGCAGGGAGATGCAGCGTCTCTCTGTGCAGGGAGATTGCCTGTAAGAGCTGTGCAGGGAGATGCAACTTCTCTCTGTGCAGGGAGATCGGCTGTAAGAGCTATGCAGGGAGATGCAGCGTCTCTGTGCAGGGAGATGCAGCGTCGCTGTGCAGGGAAATTGCCTGTAAGAGCAGTGCTGAGATGCAGCGTCTCTGTGTGCAGGGAGATCGCCTGTAAGAGCTGTGCAGGGAGATGCAGCTTCTCTCTGTGCAGGGAGATGCAGCGTCTCTGTGCAGGGAGATTGCCTGTAAGAGCTGTGCAGGGAGATGCAGCATCTCTGTGCAGGGAGATTGCCTGTAAGAGCTGTGCAGGGCGATGCAGCCCCTATACTGCATGGGGTGGATGAGAGTGACCCTATACTGCATGGGGTGGGTGAGAGCATCCCCTCAGATAGTCAGGTCACGGTGTCCAGAGAGGTAATACCGGACACATACAGGTCCAGTATTACCTCTCATTTTTTACTGGACAGGGTGTCCAAATACAGGACAGTCCGGTTCAATACTGGACACCTGGCAACCTTATATCCTTTCTCAATGTCCTGCACTGTTTTAATGAGATTTGACACATATATTCAAATAAAGGGATTTTTCAGTTACAGTGTGTTGTGTAGGCTTGCTACATACCTGAACCCAAGGTACTGTAGGGAAAACAGTACGTGCACTTTTTAACGCCTTCATTTAATGCGACAAACAATGTCACATCTCGTTGTAAATTATACTTTAGCAGATAATGTGGGCCTTGTCGTTATCAACCGGCATTCCCATTGTCAAGTTGATAAAGTTATTGCAAGGTTAGTATTAAATATGTACAAGGTTGTTTCTAGTAACTTCATTCCAGAACAGAATCGTGTAAATCAGGAGACCAGCTTGTCAGCGTGTTGCAAGAATATAAAAAGAAGCATTGTAAAAATGCATGGTACCTTTTAATGC
Source organism: Ascaphus truei (assembly GCA_036426205.1). NCBI lineage: Eukaryota > Metazoa > Chordata > Amphibia > Anura > Ascaphidae > Ascaphus > Ascaphus truei. The sequence goes on from WSYH01019238.1 coordinate 1,079, forward strand.
AAAAAAACTCTGGATCAATAGCGTCGAATTCGTAGCATGGACAGGTGTGTTTCCAACCAGCATCATACTTATAAAGTAGCAGTGTCACTTAGATCAGGGGGGCTCAACTCCAGTCCTCATGACCCCCCAACAAGTCAGGTTTTTAGGATACCCCTGCTTCACCACAGATTACTCAATCGGTCCCTGCTTCAGCACAGATGACTCAATCAGTCCCTGCTTCAGCACACATGGCTCAATCAGTGGCTCAGTCTTTCACTGAGCCACTGATTGAGCCACCTGTGCTGGAGCAGGGATATCCTTAAAACCTGTCCTGTTGGGGAGTCTTGAGAACTGGAGTTGAGCACCATTGACTTAGATTAGATGGCTAATTAACTGTTGTTATACATGGCCATATGAAAAGGCTAAGGGGCCTATTCAGGTAACTTCGATAAGTGACTTAACACTTGTAAAGTGCTCTTTACAAGGGTTTTGCATGTGTAGCTATTCAGAAAGCCGTGATAACATTCCAAAATCGTCATTAAAAGGCTTATTTACAAGCGTTATCACTCTTGCACTGACAAGCTTTGCTGTAGCTCCAAAAATGCTGAAACGCACATTTTTTGCCAGTCACTGCTATTCAGGTACACGTAACCCCAAGATGCAAATCATGAGTTAAACACGCTTATTTGTTTCCTGCCACCTAAAGGGTTGCGAGATAGATTTTGCGATTTGCATCTGACAGAGTATAATTTATTTTGACTACGTTTGATTGAAGCTGGGGGGTCTCCGGTGCTGACCCCCATTACTTTCAGCTCCGGAGACCCCTTGCTTCAATCCTATGTAATAAAAATAAAATAACAGGCGACCTTCATTACCTTAGTGGCTAACCGCTAAGGTAATGAAGGGGTTAAACAGCAGTACCCTGTTTGCTGGTGGTAGAGGGGGTGGTTGATGGCTTTGCCCCAGGGTGGATGTTTGGGCCTCCCGGGAGGGTTGCAGGAGGGGTTAACCCCTTCATTACCGTAGCAGTTACTACCACTAAGGTAATAAAGGGGTTAACCCTTCCCGCTACCCACCGGGAGGTCTTACCACCCACCCTGGGGCAAATACCCCCTTTACACACACACCCTCTATCACCACACACACAAATGGGCAATAGCAGTATTAGCCAAATATAATACACATAACAAACAAATACTAGCCAACAAATCCATTGATTGTCACTGTGGTTACCAATGCCCTCAACAGGGCCACAGATAGCCACATTGGCAATCAATGGGCTCTCTATAATCAGTCATGTGTTTCTTACCCTTCCTAGGATGAAGGCTCATCCTCCTCATCCAACTGCGGCACAAATCAACTCGATTTAAGAAGCAATAATCCTCAGCTTGAAGTATAGCATGATGTGCAGAAGTCTCTGAACAGCATTCATTTCAGGTCCAGGGACCCTGTGCTTCCCGAGGTGCAGGCCTCAGTATCGGGTGCCTGTATCTCCTGCAAGTTTAAATGTTCCGGTCACGTGGGCCGTGACGCGGGACACTTAATCTTGCAGGAGACACCGGCACCCGATACAGAGGTCTGTACCTCGGGAAGAACTGGGTCCCCGGAGCTGAAATGAACGTAGTTCAGGTCCAGAGACCCCCTACTTCCATACGATGTTAATAAAAGGTAATTGAAAACAGGGTGGTCGCCTGTAAGAGTTGTGCAGGGAGATCGCCTGTAAGAGCTATGCAGAGCTCCAGCTCTCTCTGTGCAGGGAGTTAACCTGTAAGAGCTGTGCAGGGAGATGCAGCTCTCTCTATGCAGGGAGATCGCCTGTAAAAGCTGTGCAGGGAGATGCAGCTCTCTGTACAGGGAGATTGCCTGTAAGAGCCATGCTGAGATGTAGCTTCTCTGTGCAGGGAGATCGCCTGTAAGAGCTGTGCAGGGAGATGCAGCGTCTCTCTGTGCAGGGAGATTGCCTGTAAGAGCTGTGCAGGGAGATGCAGCTTCTCTCTGTGCAGGGAGATCGGCTGTAAGAGCTGTGCAGGGAGATGCAGCTTCTCTCTGTGCAGGGAGATCGGCTGTAAGAGCTATGCAGGGAGATCACCTGTAAGAGCTGTGCAGGGAGATGCAGCTCTCTCTGTGCAAGGAGATTGCCTGTAAGAGCTGTGCAGGGAGATGCAGCTTCTCTCTGTGCAGGGAGATCGCCTGTAAGAGCTGTGCAGGGAGATGCAGCGTCTCTCTGTGCAGGGAGAGTGTTACCCTGAGCACACATGCAGAACTCGTTTATCCAATTAAAAACATCACCATCGCCAATACAATTTCTGTGGCAAAACACACAAAGAAGTTTCACGTACAAAGCACGGCCGGCACCACAAACTTTTGTAGGGTTTAGGTTTTTTCAGAAGCTTTTTTGCAAACCTTACACTGCAAGGAGGAATACTGTATATTACTGTTCAGTCGATGCTCATCACCCTTCTAAAGTGTGGTCGAAGTAGGAAAAGGAAACAAAAGGTACATTAAACACGCAAACCTCCTTGAGGCCTAGCCAAAACTACGCACATCAATTTTATGACTTGAGATATAGCAATATTACAGGTTCCAGGGGCATGAGCCTGACAACTGCAGCGAGCAAGGCGGTTCTAGAACACGGGGTGGGAGGACTGCGGTCCTCAGGACCCAATAGGTCAGGGTTTCAGGATAAAGCTTTAGCGCGCCCCTCCTTTGGAACGATAAACCAAATAACGGTCACACCACACAAGGTTTGGCAAGGAAAAGTCACAGCTTTATATTAACACACGCTGTTTAAAAAATGAACCAGGTCTGCCCGCCAGCCAAGCAGGATCCATGCGAAATGGGGGGGGGGGGGTGATCCTTGTCCAGGGGCCAGCAATTGGCCGCGCTCCCTGCCCACGCCCGTAGCATGTGCAGGGGGGGGAGATCATTGCCAGCGCCAGCAATTGCGCCCGATCCCTCCCCCACGCCCCAAACCAAAAGCAATGTAAAGATGGGAGGGGGAGATCCTCATTCAGACGTTGTTGGGCGGCTTCCCCCCCTCCAGCCACTAGGGTCAGCTTAGGCCCAAGCCTAAAGCTGGCGCCCAGCCTTTTACCAGCGTGATTGGGAATTAGGCCGGCCCGGCCATAAAGCCCGGCGCCTCAGCCTGCCGCGCTGTTCTAGGGCTCCAAGCTGACAGGCGGACCCTAAAGTACTTGCCCGTTCTCCGTCTCTCGAGCTTTGGCTGGTGCGGCAGCTCGCTGTTGTGACGAGGAGACAAACTGCTCCCTGTGTGATACAAATCATGTTAATATAAAATTCCAACAGTTTAATACAATAGCCAAACATGAGGCTGGGTGGGGGGAAATTCAGTTAGCTCTGACTCTTCCCCCCAGGGGACCCTCTCTTTAACCCTATCATCCCACATCCCCTAGATGGAGGGGACAAGCAGCCTTCCCACTCCGTGGGGGAATGGGGGTTTATCCGACACACAAGCTTCACGCCAATTCAGGACGTCGCAAACAGCCCTACCAGGAGCCTAAGACCCAATTCTGGGCTCTGTCTCATCATATCCCTGATTCAGCACAGGTGGCCAATCAGTCCCTGTTTCAGCACAGGTGGCTCAATCAGCGCAAGTCTTTGATCCAAAACCGCCATTGGATACCAATCTGTACGGACTTATAAGAATCCGATCCAGGATCCGCGATCCAGTGGCGGATTTTTTTTTAATCCGGGCACGGATTCCGGGAATCCGCGGATTGGTTCTTAAAAATCCGAACCACGGATTATATTATTATAACCGCCACGTGGATTGTCAGTGATAAAATATTTTGATAAATAGGAAAAAGACGACTCGCCTTTTTGATGATTGCGGAAAATCTGCCGACCAAAGGCCGGCCGATCCGAGGTGGATCAAAATCGCCACAAAAAGGTGCACATCTCTACTTATCTCAGGGAAGCAGCATTGAGTAACGTGAGGGCTAAGCTCTTCTTTAGTGGATAGGAGTCCCAAAATAACCTAAAGTTAATTAACGGTACTTTGGGCCTCATGCAGAGAGCAGCGCTATTTAAAATGGAAGAGGGGAGAAATAAAAAGTATGTGGTTTAATGGAGGAGTTTATTTCATATGCAGAAATGGGCGAATCGCTATTTTCGCATACTGCATGTGGAGAATAGAAATGAGGAGATGCGCGCGCTGAAGGGAGAAAAAAAATCGCGCATTTTTTTTTCCCTATAGACGGCGAGCTCCTGCTTTTGCCAACTTTAGTTGAGCGGGAAAATTGAAGAAAAATCGCCCGCCAAAAGCAGCCGCTAATGGCGAGCCGCCTTCTGAAGTCGGATATTTTTCAGCTGGCGAGATGTAGTTTTCTCGCCAAGCCGCGCGGCGGAGATTTCAAATAGAAAAAAAAATGGCGAGTTTTCCTACCTCGCCATTAGCTGGTTTTGGCGTTTTTCTCCGGGAAAATGCGAGATTGACGAGATTGTAAATAGCGTGCTCTCTGCATGAGCCCTTTTAGGGCTTTTAAACCACCCTACCCGAACCCGTCCCTCTAAAAACCCCACCCTGTGGCCCGTACCTTAAATCTCGCTACTCTAACAGCTTAAGGGACAACCCCTACACTATCGTTAAAACCATTAAATAACCTTAAATTAACCCCCTACCCTAACGTGCTGACCTAGAAGAGGCGGGGGTACAGTGGCGGATCAGCAGTGGCGGAGCGTCCTTCTGTGGTAGAACGGAGCGGCGGGTCATTTCGTTTGCGGAAGGAAAACAACCGCAGCTTTCACCAAAGTCCCATCTGATATATTCCGTGCCATATTCAGGGCCACGTCACCGTTCATAACCGGAATTCTCGTTCATTCCCAGAGTCAGGCGGCCATCCCCAATCGTAAACATAAATAAACAACTTTTTTTTTGCTCTAAACCATGTTGTCCAGCTCATCATTTTCATTCCTCTCGTTGAACAGGGATACGCTCGAATTTTAGCCGGTTGGAAAAAGAAAACAATTAACTGCAGGTCAATTTCTTTTGCAGTATAAAAAGTAAACTCTGTACTGACAGCATACTTCCGTAGATAGGAGCAGGCACTTCCTCGGCGAGAAGGATGGGGCACATACTGCAAGTGTGCAAATTGAAGCTGCTGTTTGGGGAGTGTTAGCTTCTCAGACTTCTTATAAAATGGATGAGTTACATTACAGGCAAAAGCTAGGGAATGCAGTTATTGATTTTACTGGCCTGTTAAAAAACCTGCTCTCACTGCAGGTTTGGTTAGAAAAGATAGAATGAAAATGGTCAGTGTTTATTCTCAGTTCCATACGCCAAAATCAAAATGACACAGACGCAGCAACGCGCTCTCTGTTAGATCGAAGTGTCAGTTGGACAGTGGGGCGCACTGTTCCGGACACAAAGGTTTCAACATTCACTCTAAACTCCCATTAGGTTATGTAAAGTGACTGACCCAATTTTAATTCCCGTTAAATGTGTAGCATTAATTATAACGGCGTTAGTGAAAATGATATGCAAAATGAGTCATGTCATACTCTTACTCTAGTCACTAAGCTCGTTAAGATTCGTCAGGTTTTTCGGATATCCCCGATTCAGCACTGGGGCTCAGTCATTCCCTGACTTCAGCAAGGTGGCCCAGTAGAGCTAGTGTTCGGGTTGAGTCACCTGTGCTGAAGCTGGGATATCCTACCATGACCTAGTCCACGACTGCGCAAAGTTCTCATATGCCCCCCTGCCGGGTCTGTACCAACCTGCTCGCACCCCCCCCCCCCCGCATGGCAATGCGACGTCACGTGACCCGCAGCGTTTTTTCCACAAATGTTGTTTTTTTTGACGCTGGGGTGCCATGGACGACGCACGCTTGTAAGGTAAGGGAGTTTACAGAGTCGCAACGCATCCCCGTCATTATATTTAAATGCATTCGGGGGAAAGTGCAGGGGCATCTGCAACCGACGCCCCCCCCTAGAATCCGCGACCCCCACTTTGCGCATGTGCTTTGTGTGATCACCCAGTCAGTCAGCTGGTTAGAAAAACGAAGAAGTTACCTAACTTTAATTTTGATCTAAATGAGACAAGTTGAGATGAGTATTAGTAGTTAAAAGGGCATTTTGTTGCTATTTCGGTTAGATCAGTGATTTAATATTCAATAGTTATATTATATCACACCTCTGATAGTGGAATAGAAATCTGTTGTCCTCTGGTTCTGCTGTAGCCTAACCTATGTCAATAGTTTCTTTATTTAAATACAAATAGGGTAGGATGTCTTTCTGCCCTCTGCATTGTAGGGGCAATCAATTCTGTTACTTCGATATTCAACACGCTGTTGCAGCCAATTCCAGAGCGAGGAGAGAGATTTGCTCCGTTCAGAGATTAGGAATCTTCATTCCACTATGTAGAAACGATTCATGCATATTGAATAAGGCCAAACAAGTTTCTGGAAGCGGATTGCAGATCCGAGCTCCGGAGATAAGTAGCATTATATACAGTATTTTACAAGTACTAATAAAAGATCTTGCAGCACGCCTAGCCGGGAACGGGAGTACCGAAAATATAGCTTTTGCTATCAAAGAGAACTAGATTGGTCATCACTGAGTCTAGGCGCAAAGCATATCTCCTTCAAATACTTTCTATGAAAGATACCCATTACCTGAACAAGCTCCTCACCCCCACCACATGCAGCACTAGCCCTGAGATCTGGCTCCAAAGACTGTTCACAGGCCCAAGGTTACAGCGAAGTATCGCCCGCTCCTCCTCTCTTACCGGGCACCCCAAAAACTGGGACAATTATGTCTTGATACAGAACACCATGTTTTCCATTCTACAAGCTAATACTTTTCATGTCTTAGGGCACTATTTATTCAGGTAGCTCGATTAATAATAAACTGCAGCATCGTGCATGTTAATACCTCACAGTATTCAGTACGTATATCACATTGTAGTAGATACCGGGTGTTAAAAAATTACAGACCGCCACTAGTTTGTAGTTGTTTTACGAGCGAAATTGACATAACATCAATTTCATCCAGCAGTCTGAAGAGCGGCACAAGAGACGCTGCATCTCCCTGCCACCGCATCCGCAGAGCTGCATCCTCCCTGCACGCTCTACAGGCGATCTCCTGCAAAATCCTGCAACCTGAGCACGCTTCGCATTCTCCTGCCACAGAGACGCTGCATCTCCCTGACCAGCTTAAGAGCTATCTCCCTGCACACAGAGTCGCTTGCATTCCCTGCATCAGAGACGCGCATCTCCACCTGCACACTACAGGCTCCCTCACAGAGGATTGCATCCTCAAGCCTCCATTAAGGTTCCTTACGAGAGACGCTGCATCTCCCTGGCAAAGAAGGAACGCGCTCCTGTAACGTCTTGCATCTCCCTGCACAGAGGCGCTGCATCTCCTGCATTGCTACAGGCATCTCCCTCACAAAGCGCAAATCTCCCTGCACACCTAGTCAGATTCCCGTTGCCCAACATCCTGACAGAGAGCGATCCTGCATTCAGCTCACAGGAGACCCGAAGCTTACATGCGATCCTCCCTGCACGAAGAGACGCTGCATCTCCCTGCAAAGAGAACGCTGCATCCCTGCACAGCTACTTACAGGCATCTCCCCTGCACAGAGACTGCTCATCTCCTGCACAGCTCGTACAGGGGCATTCCCTGCAACGATGCATTGACAGCCTTCAGGCATCTCCCTGACAGAGAGAACGCTGCATCTCCCTGCACAGCTCTTACAGGCGATCTCCCTGCCACAGAACGCTGCACTCTCCAGCAGACTGCTCATCTCCTCACAGGCATTCCTGCACAGCGACATGCTTCCCGCACAGAAGGACCTGCATCTCCCTGCTAAGCTCTTACAGCGATCTCCCTGCACCAAGAAGCTGCATCTCCCTGCCACAGATCGGCTTCGCAAGCTGCATCCGGCAATTCTTACGGATCTCCTGCACAGAGAGACGCTGCTCACCTCTAGCCAAATGCCCTGCACAGCTCTTACAGCCGATCTCCCTGCACAGAGAACGCGGACATCTCCCTGCACGGAGACTGCTCATGCCGCAATCTCTCTGGATCTCGCACAGAGACGTCTGCATTCTCCTGCACAGCTCTTGACAGTGCGAACTCCCTGCAAGCAGACAAGCTGCATCTCCCTGCCACAGCGTCTTACAGTCAATCTCCCTGCACAGAGAGAAGATGATCTCCCTGCACCGCTCTTACAGGCAATCTTCCCTGCACAGAGAGAAGCTGCATATCCCTGCACAGCTCTACAGGCAATCTCCCTGCACAGAGAGAGCTGCATCTCCCTGCATCAGCTCTTACAGCCGTCTCCCTGCACACAGACACTGCATGAGCTCCATGTCACAGCTTACAGTCATCTCCCTGCAACAGAGAGAAGCTGAATCTCCCTGCACATCTCTTACAGGGCAATCTCCCCTGACAGAGAGCTGCATCCCTGCAGTCTTACAGCCGATCTCCCTGCATAGAGAGAAGCTGCTCTCCCTGCAAGCTCTTAGTCTACACGAGCACAGAGCTCTCTCCCTCGACACAGAGCACAGAAGCTGCATCTCCCTGCCCCCTCTTACAGGGCAATCTCCTGCACAAAGAGACGCTGCTCCCTGCACAGCTCTTAAGGCGATCTCCCGCACAGAGAAGCTCATCTCAGCATGGCTCGTACAGGCAGAATTCCCTGCACGAGGTGCGACCGCTGCAGTCAGCTCCTTGACGCTATTACAGGCAAATCATCCCTGCACGAGGATGCATTGCTTGCATCTCCCTGCACAGCTCTTCACAGTTCTGCAAGTTCTTACAGGCACTGCAGCCTACAGGCAACTCAGAAGAGCGGACTGCTGGGCATCTCCCTGCACCACGGTGCACGCTTGCATCGCTCGCGGCACAGCTGCTTAGAAGGCAAATCTCCCTGCCAAGAGAGTGCTTGCATCTCCCTGCACATGTCTGTACAGGCAATCTCCCGTGCCACAGAGACGCTGCAATCTCCCTGCCACAGCAGAGAAGCTGCATCTCCCCTGCCAGGCTCTTACCGGCGATCTCCCCTGCACACAGAGACGCTGCTCTCAGCATGCCTCTACAGGCAACTTGTCGCTCATATGCTTCACAGCAGGACGCTGCATCTCCCCTGCTAGTCTGGCAGCGACTCACGGCCAGAGCGTCTGCATCTCCCTGACATTCAGCCTCCTTACAGAGCCAAGTTCCTGCACAGCTTAAGGCGTCCCTGCACAGAGAGCAGAGAGAAGTGCATCCTCACCCTGCACAGCTCTTACAGGCAA